>CAUYPK010021768.1:0-14429 GCA_963574355.1 Loris lydekkerianus
GCTATAACCCAACTATACCACAAGACTATGGGGAAAGGACCAAGGAAGGGGAAGGGAGGGGGGAGGTTTGGGTGGAGGGAGGGTGATGGGTTGGGCCACATCTATGGTGCATATTTTTATCTATAATAAAAAAAAAAATAATAATAATAAAATAAAATCAGAAGAAAAAGAAATAAAATGCTATTTCCATACACAAACAGAAGTACTTTTAAAGTATTTTGATGAAGTGTATCTTAAAAATATGAGGAAAAAGAAAATTTTATGGTATGTATTTAGGAAAGAAAAGAATAATTTTCAAACAAAATGATGAATGACATTTTCTTAATAATCTCTTTATAGTTTCTCCTATATTTATTCAAAAGGGTGAGATATTTCTTACTGGCTTCTTAAGTTTTGTGAGTAGCAAGTGATGGGAAAGAGAATGTTCCAAGAATTGTTATAATGTTTCTATGCAAACTATAACTCAGTTATATGTTGAAACCTCAGTCATCTTTACTTGGGCAATTATATACTTCCTTCATGCTGTCACATGAACACTTACCCATTGTATGACTCACTTTGTGGGACCCCATTTTTTCCAAGAACCTTGCACTTATAACAGAAAATTTCTACAACTCTAGAGGGTATATTTAAACCCCGGTCTACACATGGCATACCGCCTACTGCCACTTGCTTTCTTAGATTGCCATGGAGAAAAAATTCTCTATAATTTTCATACTAATTTATTTATCTGACATAACTTTGTAGAACTGCTAATTAGAATTGATATAGAATTGATAGCTTTGGTGGCCATTGGTTAACATAGCAGAATTAGACACAGTTTGGAAATGGAGAGAACAGAGTTCTGAAAAAGCTGCAATGCCTGGCTGAATGAGAAGGCACAGAAATACTCCCCTCTATCACCTCCTCTAATCCCTAAAAGGTGGTCTTTTTTTTTTTTTTTCCTCCTTAATTTCAACTTGAGCTCAACTGCAGTGCCAGAGTGAAGCAAATGAGGGAAATGTAGGGATGAGAAGGAAGAGAAACTCTCTTCTAAGCTAAAAGTTCACACAACTTTCCGTAACTATGACCTAGCTATCTGAAATACCATCTGAGTCAGGTACAAATGAAGATATATTTCATGTTCACAACAAACATATGGCAATAGAATTTTTATAAACTGATTCCTACTGATGAACACTGTAATTTCAGAGGTGAGATTGATAAAACTGCATTTTAATTTTGATGGATTTTCAAAAAAGAGGATTGCTAGGCTTATAACTTTGTTTCAAAGTTGTAATTCTGTATCAAAAATAAAAGAATTAATGCATTTTATTTATTAATTTTTCTTTCTTTCTTTGAGACAGAGTCTCATTATGTTGCCCCTGGTAGAATGCTGTAGCATCACACCTCACAGCAACCTCAAACTCTTGGGCGTAAGCAATTCTCTTGTCTCAGCCTCCCCAGTAGCTAGGACTACAGGCACCTCCCATAACACTCGGAGATTTTTTGTTTGCAGATGTCATTGCTGTTTAGCTGGCCGGGGCTGGGTTTGAACCCACCAGCCTCAGTGTATGTGGCTGGCGCCCTACCCACTGAGCTACAGGCACTGCCCTATTAATTTTTATGTCAAATTAATATGAGGGTACAAATTTTCACGTTACATTGTTCTCACCTCCAAAGTAAAGTTCAAGTTGTAGAAGGAAGAGCCCTTCACCCAGGAGGTGTGCTAAGCACCCTCATATCTTGACTGTTTTTTTATTAAGACATAGTAATTGTACACTCTTATGGGGTATACATGTGATATTTTGATACATGCATACAGTGTATAAAGACCAAATCAAAGTATTTAGGATATTCATCACATCAAACATTTATCATTTCTTTGTGACGGAAACATTTCAAATCTTATCTTCTAGCTGTATTGAAACATACAATAAATGATTGTTAAGTAGAGTCACCCTACTGTATTTTGTTGAACATTACAACTTATTCTGTTATCTAATTGTATGTTTGTACCCATTAACCAACCTCTCTTTATCCTGCCAACTACTCCACCCCTCTTAGCCTCTACAACCATCATTCATGAGTTTAATTTTTTAGCTTTCACATATGAGAAGACGTAGTATTTGTCTTTTTGTGCCTACTTACATATTTAACATAATAACTTTCAGTTCCTTCCATGCTTCTGCAAAGGACATAACTTCATTCCTTTTGAAATTGATGAACAGTATTCTATTTTGTATATATACCACATTTTCTTTATGTATTTATCTGTTGATAAACATAGACTGAGTCCATATCTTGGCTACTGTGAATAGTGCTGCTATAAACATGGGGACACAGGTATCCATTTGATAATACTGATTTCCTATTCTTTGGATAAACACCCAATAGTGAGATGACTGGATCATGTAGTAGTATAATTTTTAGTTTTTTAAGATACTTCCATACTGTTCTCCATGATGGCTGCACTAATTTACACCCCAACCAACAGTGTTTTCTCTTCATCTTTCCCAGTATTTTTTTTTTTTTGTCTTTTTATCATAAAAGCCATTCTAACTGAAGTGAGATAATATCACTGTAGTTTTGATTTACATTTCCCTGATGATTAGTGATTTGGGGCATTTTTTCATACATCAGTTATCCACGGTGTATCTTATTTTGAAAAATATCTGTTCAGATCTTTTGCCCACTTTTAATGAGATTATTTATCTTTTGCTGTTCAACTGTTTGAATTCCTTGTATATTCAAACAAGGTTATTGTCAGGTCAGTGCAAAAGTAATTCCGGTTTTTGCATTGTTAAAGTGGTCATTTGATACTGGAATACATTCTTAAATATGTGTTATGTTATACATCACTTAGTGCACATTTCTTTAAGTTTTTTTGCTAATGATTACTTGCTGTTTATTTTATGTTTACTTTGGATTATAGAAATGATGTTAGACAAAAAGCAAATTCAAGAGATTTTCTTATTCAAGTTCAAAATGGGTAGTAAAACAGTGGAGACAACTGGAAACATCAACAATGCGTGCAGCCCAGGGACTGCTAATGAACATACAGTGCACTGATGGTTCAAGAAGTTTCGCAGAGGAGACGAGAGCTTTAAAGATAAGGAATATAGTGGCTGGCCATCACAAGTTGACAACGACCAATTTAGAGCAATCACAGAGGCTGATCCTCTGACAACTACGTGAGAAGTTGCCAAAGAACTAAACATCTACCTTTCTATGGTCATTTAGCATTTGAAGCAAACTGGAAAGGTGAAAAAGCTGGATAAGTAGCTGCCTCATGAGCTGACCAAAAATCAGAACAATCATTGTTTTCAAGTGTTGTCTTCTATGCAACAAAAACGAATCATTTCTTCATCAAATTGTGACAAGTGACAAAAAGTGAATTTCATAGGACAACTGGCAACAATTAGCTCGATGGTTGGACTGACAGGAACCTCCAAAGCACTTCCCAAAGCCAAACTTGCACCAAAGAAGGTCACTGTTTGGTGGTCTGCTGGTCATCTGATCCACTACAACTTTCTGAATCCTGGGAAAACCATTATATCTGAGAAGTCTTGCTCAGCAAATCCATGAGATGCACCAAAAACTGCAATGCCTACGAACAGCATTGGTTAATAGGAAGGGCCCAATTCTTCTCCACAACAATCCCCTGACCACACAACCAAAGGTTCAAAAGTTGAATGAATTAGGCTACAAAGTTTTGGCTCATCTGCCATGTTCACCTACCTCTTGATAACCAACTACCACTTCTTCAAGCAACTTGACAACTTTTGGATAACACTTCCACAATGAGCAGGATGCAGAAAATGCTTTCCAAGAGTTCCTGGAATCCTGACGCATGGAATTTTATACTACAGGAAGGATTGGCAAATCCTTCATTGGCAAAAATGTGTTGATTGTAATGGTTCCTTAATAAAGATTTAAGCCTAGTGATTTAAAATTTGTGGTCTAAAACCACAATTATTTTTTCACCAACCTAACAGTACTTTGTCAGATGAATAGTTTATAAATACCTTCTCCCATCCTACAGTCTTTCTCTTTGTTGATCATTTCCTTTGCTGTACAGAAGCATTTATTTATTCATTCATTTATTTAGACTCTCACTCTGTTGCTTGCCCCAGGCTGGAGTGCCGTGGCATTAGCCCAGCTCATAGCAACCTCAAACTTCTAGACTCAAGTGATCTGCCTTAGTCTCCCGAGTAGCTGGAACTATAGGTGCCCACAATAACACCCACTTAGTTTTTCTACTTTTAATAGAGACTCAGTCTTAAGCTTGCTCAGGCTGATCTTGAACTCCTGAGCTCAATCTATCCACCTCAGCTTCCCACAGTGTTAGCATTACAGTGTTAGGATTACTTTGCCCAGTCTGTGCAGAAGCTTTTTATTTTAATATAGTCCCATTTTTTCTATTTCACCTTTGTGCTGTTCTTTTGAAGCCTTGGTCATAAAATATATTCATAGAGCAAAGTCCTAAATGCTATCCTATGCTTTTTCCAGTAGTTTTAAAGTTTTGGGACTTACATGTTTAAGTTTTTAATTCATTTCACATTGATTTTTTTTATATGGTAAGAGATAGGAATCTAATTTCATTCTTCTATGCATAAATATCCAGTTTTCCCAGCACCATTTATTGAAGAGGGTATACTTCTCTAAATGTATGTTCTTTGCAACTTTGTTGAAAATCAGTTAGCTGCTAATATGTAGATCTATTTCTGGTTCTCTATTCTGTTCCATTGGTCTTTGTGTCTGTTTTGTAGTATTATTTTAGCTTTGTAATATATTTTTAAGTCAGGTGGAACAATGTCTCCAATTTTCCTCTTTTATCACAGTACTGCTTTAACTATTTGGGGTCTTTTGTAGTTTCACACAAATTTTAGAATTTTTTTTTTCCTATTTACATGATAGGGATTGCAATGAATCTGTAGCTTGCTCTGGGTAGTATATCATTATTTTGATAATATTAATTCTTTGACCAATGTTTTGTCATTTTCATCATAAAGGTTTTTTTACATCCTTGGTTAAATGTTATTTCTAGGTGTTTTATTTTTATTTTTTTGTGGCTATTGTACATGGATTGCTTTCTTGACTTCTTCATCACCAAACTCAATATTGGTATAAAAAGTGCTACTAAGTTTTGTATGTCAATGTTGTATCCCGTACGTTACTCTATCACTTCTAAGAGTTTTTTAAAAATGTAAGATCATGTTGCCTGCAAAAAGGGACAATTTGACTTCTTTTTCTAATTTGGAAACCTTTTTTTTCTTGCTTGATTACTCTGGCTAGGACTTCCAGTACTATGCTAAGTAATAGTTGTGAAAGTGGCAATCCCTATCTTGTTCCAGTTCCTAGAGGAAAGGCTTTCAGCTTTTCCCTATACAGTATGATCTTAGTTGTAGATTTGTTATAAATGGCCTTTATTATGTTGAGATATATTTCTTCTTTGCCTATTTTTTTGAGTTTTTATCACGAAAGGGTGGTGAATTTTATAAATGCCTTTTTTTCGTTTATTGTGATGATCACATGGGTTTTGTACTTTATTCTGTTGATGTGATGTATCGCATTTACTGATTTGCATATGCTGAACTTCCTTTGCATCACTAGGATAAATACCATTTGATCATGGTGTATAATATTTTTGATGTGCTGTTGGATTTGGTTTGCTAGTATTTTGTTGAGGATTTTTACATACATATTCATCAGAGACACTGGCCTGTAGTTTTCTTTATTTGTTGTGCCTCTTTCTGGTTTTGGTATAAGAGTATGATAGCCTCATACAATGAGTCAGGAAGAATGCCCTCCTTCAATTGGAATAGTTTGAGAATAGATGATGTCAGTTCTTCTTTATAAATTTGGTAGAATTCAGTAATGAAGCTATCCAATCCTGGGCTTTTCTTTGCTGGGAGACTTTATTATCAATTCAAAATTGTTACTCATTATTGGTCTGTTTAGGTTTTCTATTTCCCCCTATTTCAGTCTTGGGAGTGGTATATTTCTAGGAATTTACCCGTATCCTCTAGGTCTCCCAATTTTCTTATTGATTCTTTGTATTTGTATGGTGTCAGCTGTACTGTCTCCTTCTGTGTTTCTGATTTTATTTATTTGGGTCTTCTCTCTTTTTCTCCTGGTTGGTCTAGCTAGTGGTTTATTGATTTCGTTTATCATTTCATGAAATTTTATTTTTTGCTTCATTGATATTTTGTATTTTTTCCCCAATCTCTATTTCATTCACTTCTGCTCTGATCTTTATTTCTTTCCTTCTACTAATTTTGTGTTTAGCTTATTCTTGCTTTTCTTGCTCCTGCATTTGCATTACACTGTTTATTTGAAATCATTCTAATTTTTTGACGTAGCTGTTCATTGCTATAAATTCCTCTCTTGGTGCTGCTTTTGCTGCATCACATAGATTTTGGTACACTGTGGTTTCCATTATAATTATTTTCAAGAAATTTTTTGATTTACTCCTTAATTTCATCACAAACCTAATAGTTATTCAGAAGTATGTCAACTTCCATGTATTTGTACAGTTTCTGAAGAGCTTGTAGATATTAATTTCTAGTTTTATTCAACACTATGTTCTAAAAGTATATTTGATAAGATTTGACTTTTAAAAATTTGCTTCAGCTTGTTTTGTTGCCTAACATATGCTTCATCGCAAAGAATGTTTTATGTGCTTACAGAAAAGAATGTGCATTCTTCAGGTGTTTCATAAAATGTTTTCTAAATGTGTGTTTGGTCCATTAGATTCATAGAGCAGATTAATTCAGATGTTTCTTTGTTGATTTTTTGTCTAGATAATCTATCTAATTCTGAAAGTAGGGTGCTGAAGTCTCCAACTATTACTGAATTGAGACCTCTCTCTTTACCTCCAATAATATTTACTGTATATATCTGGGTGCTCCAATGTTGAATGCATATTCAAGGCTTGACAATTAAGTTTCCGAACTCCTTCTAGAAAAGTGCTATATACCTCATTGTTGAGTATCACTACAGTCACCTTCAAAGTACTCCCCTTGGGAAGTTTCATAAACTCCAGCAACTAGTCCACCTTTCAAAGCAATTAGGGAATTCTTTATCTGGAATGATCATCAGAGGTGCCATCATCCAGCACACAAAAACATGCAACAATAATGAACATCATTCATCAAGACAATGCCACATGTCAACACAAACACAGCTGGAAGACACTGATGTACCAATGTTATGAAATCTTATTGAGTTGTTTACACAGTGCTATCAACAAAAGCACACAGTGACAAGTTTGTGAACCTATCATACCTCATAGCTCTGATGGTCATTCTAAAAAAAAAAAAAAGAGTTCCAAAATCACTTTGTAGGGTAGACTAGGTGCTGGCATCAGCACACTTCCCAAGGGGAGTACTTTGAAAGTGACCATACTGATATTCAGTACAGACTTATTCTAGGATGAGTTCATGAACTTGTCAGACCTTGTGTATTTATAATTGTTATATCCTCTGGCTATAATCATCTCCTTATCATTTTATAATGACTTTTGTCTCTTTTTATGTTTTCTGACTTAAACTTTATTTTTATCTGATATAAATATAGTTATTCTTGCATACTTTTGGTTTCTGTTTATATGATATATATTCTTTTCTATCTCTTTACCCTTAGTTGATGTGAGTCTTTGTGAGTTTCTTACAAGCAGCATGTAGTTGGGTCTTGTTTTTTATGTACTTTCAGCCAGTCTTTACCTTTTAACTGGGACATTTAAAGAGTTTCAAAGTTGATACTAATTGGTGAAGACATACATATCTGGCATTTTCAAAGTTATTTTCTAAACATTTTAATATCCTTTGTTTCTCTCTTATTGATTACCTTTATTATTTGGTGGAGTTTCTTAGGGGATAATGTTTGACTCCTTTGTCTTTGTCATTGTGTAACTACTCTACTAGTGAATTTTATACTTTTGTGTATTTTTATCATGATATACATTATTCCTTTGCTTTTAGATGTAAGACTACTTTAAGCATTTCTTGTAGTACTGGTCTCATAGTGACAAATTCCATGTTTGCTTGTCTAGGAATGACTTTTTTTTCTCCTGGGGCTAAGCACAGTGGCTTCCTCTTGCACTCCTAGCACTTCAGGAAGCCACTGTGGGTGGAAACCTCATGAATTCAAAACCAACCTGAGCAATACTTGAGCAAGAGTAGGACCCTATCTCTACTAAAAATAAAAAAGCTAGCCAGGCGTTTTGAGATGCCTTTAGTTCCAGCTAAGGCAAGAGGATCATATAAACTCAAGATACTGAAATTGCTGTTAGTTATGATGATGCCACTCTACCCAGGGTGACAGAGTGAAACCCTGTCTTAACAACAACAACAAAATGTTTCTATTTGTCTTTCATTTGTGAAGGATAGCTTAGCTGGGTATAAATATTCTTGGCTGGAAATTCTGTACTTTCATCACTCTAAATATGTCATCCCTTTCTCTCCTGGTTTATAAGGTTTCTGTTGGGCTATCTGCTGTTAGTGTGATTGGGATTCTCTTATATTCATAATTTATTCCATTATATTCCCTGGATACTTTTCTCTTGCTATTTTTAGAATTCTCTGTCTTTTCACTATTGGCAGTACAACTATAATGTGCCTTGGAAAAGAATTTTTTGGATTGGATATGTTTGGGAATCTTTGAGCTTCCTATATCTGGATAGCTATACCTCTAGCAAGGCTTAGGGGCTGTTCAACTATTATTTCATTAAATAGGCTTTCTATGTTTTTCTCACCCCTTCTCTGTTCAATAATCCCCTAATTTGAATATTTGGTAACTTTTATAGTGTCATGTATGTCAGGTAGGGTTTCCTCATTCTTGTATTTAATTTTGTCTGACTGGCTTATTTTAAAAGACCTGTATTCAAGTTTAGAAATCCTTCTGTTTGATCTAGTCCATTTGAAACTCTTGATTACATTTTTTTTTAATTCACTGGATTCTTTAGTTCTAGGTTTTGTTTGGTTCTTTTTTATAATGTCTGTTTGTTGAATTTCTCGTTCACATCATGAAGTTTTTTCTGATTTCTTTGTATCATTTATATTATTTTGTTGAATTGTCTATTGGCAATTTCAGTGAGTTTCTTTAATAGTTGTTCTTCCAACTATTTTATGGATTGGCTTTCATAGGGAAAGACTTCTTCAGATAAATTTATGAATTGGCTTTCATAGGGAAAGACTTCTTCAGATAAATTTATCAATAACGTTGGTTAGGTAGAATGCCTCAGCTTTGGTTCTGGATGGGGATAGTAGTATGGTCTCTGTGATTTTTTTGGCTGTAATTAGTGTCAGCAGTTTCTCTTTTGAGTTTCTCAGTGGTTTAGTGAAAGCTGTGGTGAGGCTTTGCTGGGGATGCAGTGTAGGCTGTTCCTTGGGCACCTATGGTGGCAGTAGCATGTTGGGTACACCAATCCTTGGGCCTCTGGACAGTGTGTTTGGGTGATGGTGGCGGTAATAATGTTTCTGTGTCATTAGCAGTGGGCCAGCCCATGGGCCTCCATGTAGTACACATGGGCATCAGTGGTAGCAGTGGCAGGCTGAGTGCGCTGGTTCCTAGCAGGTTATGTGTGAGTGCCAGCAGCCAGCAGAAACAGTACATGGGAGCAGTGCTGTTAGTGAGTGGAGCAGGCCAGTTTTCAGGTTCCTGGATGCTATGCATGGGCACTTGCAGGAGAGGACTACTGTTCTCAGGATCCTGACAGTGTGTATGGGTACTCACTGCAGTGAGTAAGGTAGGTCAAATTACCTAGACAGTATGCTTAGGTGCTAATGGGGCAGGCCATTGCCGAAGGTCCCCTGAAGTTATGTGCAGATGCACAGCAGCCTTGCACTAGAAGAAGCAAGTGGCAGTGGCCCTACACAGATGGCTTTCAGGCACTGGGGAGTACTTCCTTTAGCTCCTTTTTTCCTGGGAGCAATCCCCTTGTGCACTGCATTTACTGTTTCCAGGGGTGTTATGAGACTGCATTGGCAAGAGTGCTGGAAACCTGGCCTCACTGCTAGGTTCAGCCAGCATCATGACCCTGAAGCCCTGTGGGTAGACATGGGTGGGTGTGAGTAGAGCTCCAGGTATGTGAAGATATAGGGGCTGTTGGGTCCCAGGGCATGATATTTTTTGATGGTGGCTCGTCACTCAAAATGGTGCCATGCTACAGCCATTTAGAGATGTGTGGAACCCAGTATAAACTTCCTCTCTGGAATGATGTCATTGCATGGCCTCTGGGTAGCTGTCTAGACTAATCACAGGGCTTGAAAGGGCTAATGGGAACTCTTGTGGCTACAATTACAGGAGCCCATGATCGGGACATACACTGGTAGAGATTTGCTACTCTTTTCCCTATAATGTTGAGTTCTTCCTACCTCCGAAACAATCCTGGCCCAGTTTGCCTCTTTGTTTCTTCCTCTTTCTATACCAAAGAGGTTCCCTGTCACCTCCCTACTGAAATCCAGTGTTCTCTCTTATAAGCTCTACTTGAATTTAATTATCTATTTGCTGTTTTGGTTCAGTGCAGAAGATGTGAGGGTTGGATACATATAATTAGCCATTATAAACTTTCAAACCCAAAACTCACTTTTAAACTTTTTCTTAAAATGGACAAGCTACTTAGACAGTGCTCAGGACTGAAATCCACTCTGGCCATTATATCAGTGTTAGTAACCTTTTAATTCCCAAGGTTGGGGGCAGAGACAAGATGGCTGACTGAAGTTAGCTTTCCACACAGGCTCCCATCCAGAAGGAAAGTTAAAAGACAAAAATTTAGCAAGTACCCTGCTAAATTAGAGCTGCACCAAGAGAGAAGGTTGAAGAATGCACATCAACCCCACTGAGGCGAGCTGCGACCCCAAGGATACAAACAAAAGGTACAAAATCCATCACCAAGTGGACGGGAGTCCCCTCCCCCATGAGAATGGCTTGGAGAGCCCCACAAACAAATGAGCAGAGTTCAAAGGTACTCCCACTACAATCCATGGGAGAGACGCTCTAAAAACTGGACCTACCTCCCCTACTAGGGTGCCACGGTGTTCTCCTACCAGGCAGAAAACTGTATGAAACTGTATATATTCTCTACCTGCAACTCTGAGCTCCCAGCACTCCCCTCCACTCACACTCTGAGGTCTGGAGGCCTGTTCCCTGTAAGTCCAGATACTTGGGTGATTTCTTGAGGGATGTGGACAGGACCTAAACTGTAGCTGGTTAGTGCTGATTCTGGGGCACGGGAGTGAGGAGAGGAAGGTCTGCTGAGAGGGATCCACAGCGGATCCACACCAGAGCAGAGGTGCCCCGAGGTGCAGAGCAGGAGCTGTCTTTTAGCAACAATAGAACTAACTCCAGGATATTCTAAAGCCACACCCCCTGTCTCCCTGGGCAACCAGAGGAGGCCAGGCATCTACTCAGGTGGCAACCACCAGGGAACAGATCTGGGAAAGAAACACAGGCCCTATGAGTAAAGCATTTGCCTGAGGCGGTACTGGCCTGGGTGGAGCACGCGGACTAGAAACGCACGAGCAGAATCGGGAAGTTCCCAGGGCGGGGCAGACCCAGAGGACTCCTTTACTGAGCCTAAGACACACCCTGCCCTCGGGAGATCATCAGCCTATAGACACAGGAAGTCAGGAGGCTAGAACTGACAGGAGAATTTAGCAGGGACAGAAACAAATTCCCACAAAGTTGTTCTGTTCTGTTCGGGTCAGTAACATCAAGAAGGGGCAGCACTGGAACTGAATGAACTCTCCCCAGCCTCCATCAAGTGCCCAAGGTTGTCATGCCTCACCTCCCCCTGCTAGAGAGAGACAGAGTGCAGAGGCCTGTCTGAGCTGAAATAGATTTCCTTGTGATTCAGGCAGGTACAAACCGCTGGTGTGTCTGTTCACTGCAGGCAACAGGGTAAAAGCCCTACAGGATTATCAGTGTCTGGGTGTGACAGTGGTGCGGAGTGAGGAAGAAGGCATCAACCTTCCCAGACTGATCAATTTGCTGGGTGGGTCCTCCTGAATCCACAAAGCACTGGAGAAAGCCATATCAGAGTACTCACCAGCCCCCTGTGATCTAGTTGCCAGAGACCTTTTAAACTCTCCCACCTGAGACAGGTGCTGACTGAGACAATTCATTTAGACCTTTTGAACTGAGTCAATCCCCCGAGGACTATTCAGGTGGTGACATGGAGGTGTGGTAGTAGGAAAGCTTGATTTTCCTTTTCCAATTGCTGCCTGTGGGGGACGGGGTGACTTAATTGCTGGTATTTCTCCACAGCTGAGATTTCAACCCACAGTAACTGATTCACTAGGGTCAAACAGAGACCAGCTAAAAACAAGACAGAACCACTTAGCCCCACCACACCAAACAGGTCCCCAGTTTCTCAGGCTATAGCACTGTATGGGTTCTCGACAAAGCTCCAGGGGAAAATCAAATGGTGTAAAAAATAATGGGGCACAATCAGTGGCACAATCTCTGGTAACATAAATAAACAGAAGAGATCAAACCCCCCTAAAAAACATATGGCAGATGTAGCTAAAGATCCAATTCATAAATAGCTGGTCGAGATGTCAGAAAACAAATTCAGAATCTGGATTGCAAAGATTAATAAAATGGAGGAACATTTGGAATTAGAAATTCAAGCAGCAATTCAAAAGTTGGAATTATAAATTCGAGGAGAAATTCAAAAGTTGACTCAAGAATTTAACGAATTTAAAGACAAAACCACCAAATATTTTGATGCACTAAAGCAAAAATTTGCAGCCCTCAAAGATCTGAAAAATACAGTAGAATCCCTCAGTAACAGTGACGCAAGCAGAAGAAAGGATTTCTGACATTGAAGGCAAAGCCTTTGAATGCTTCCAAACTCTCAAAGAGGAAGAGAAATGGAGAGCAAAAACGAATCATTCTCTCAGAGAGCTCTGGGATAATTCAAAGAAGGCTAATATCTGCCTCAATGGAATCCCTGAAAGTGATGAAGTGGCCTCGCAAACCACAGAGGCCCTTCTCCATGAAATTATTTAAGAGAATTTTTGAGACATGTTAAGAGATTCTAAAATTCAGATAGCAGACAGTTTCAGAACCCCAGCATGACTCAATCCCAATAAGACATCCCCCCGGCATATCATAATAAACTTCACTAAAGTTAGTATGAAGGAGAAAATTCTGAAAGCAGCCAGATGTAACAAATCCATTACCTACAAAGGGAAGAATATTAGAATGAAGGCACATCTCTCTGCTGAAACTTTTCATGCTAGAAGAGGATGGTCATCAACTTTTAATCTCCCAAAGCAAATTATCTTTCAACTCCAGATCCTATATCCAGCTAAACTGAGTTTCATTATGATGGAGAAATTAAATACTTTAATGACATTCATATGTTGAAGAAATTTGCCATAACCAAACCAGCTCTTCAGGGTATTCTCAGACCTACCCTCAATGACCAGCCCAATCCTCTAGCACAAAAGTAAACTCACTCAGAAACTTTTGATCAAACTCCAACTTCCACAGTGGTGAAAGGATTAAAAATGTCCACCGAACTTTTGAAAAACTTGATACCCAAAATGTTACCAGTCTTACCAATATTCTCCATTAATGTGAATGGCTTAAACTGTCCTCTAAAGAGGCACAGGTTGGCTGACTAGATACAAAAACTCCAGGCAGATATTTGCTGCACAGAAGAATCACATCTTACCTTAAAAGACAAATATAGACTCAGGGTGAAAGGATGGTCATCCGTATTTCAGGCAAATGGTAACCAGAAAAAAGCAGGTGTTGCAATTTTATTTGCAGATACAATAGGCTTCAAACCAACAAAAGTAAGGAAGGATAAGAATGGTCACTTCATATCTGTTAAGGGTACTACTCAATATGATGAGATTTCAATTATTAAGATCTATGCACCCAAACAGAATGCACTTCAATTTATAAGAGAAACTCTAACGGACATAAGCAATTTGATTTCTTCCAGCTCCATAATAGTTGGAGATTTCAATACTCCGTTGGCAGTGTTGGATGGATCCTCCACTAAGAAGCGGAGCAAAGAAATTTTAGATTTAAACCTAACCATCCAACATTTGGATTTAGCAGACATCTACAGAACATTTCATCCCAACAAAACTGAATACACATACTTCTCATCAGCCCACGGAACATACTCCAAAATCGTTCACATTTTAGGTCAAGGGTCTAACCTCAGTAAATTTAAAGGAACAGAAATTATTCCTTGCATCTTCTCGGACAACCATGGAATAAAAGTCGAACTCAGTAACAACAAGAATCTAGGTACACATACAAAAACATGAAGTTGAATAACTTTATGCTGAATGACAGCTGGGTCAGAGATGAGATTAAGAAGGAAATTGCCAGATTTTTGGAACAAAACGATAAGGAAGACAAGAATTATCAGAACCTCTGGGATACCACAAAGGCAAAGAGGGAAATTTATAGCACTGCAA
>CAUYPK010021769.1:0-14522 GCA_963574355.1 Loris lydekkerianus
AAGACAACTCAGAATGAGAGAAAATACCTGTGAATCATTTATCTAATAAAGACTTTATATCTAGAATATGTAAAAAAAACTTTTATAACTCAACAATTAAAAGACAAAAAAACCAATTAAAAAGGATGAAAGTTCTGATGAATAGACATTTCTCCAAAGGTAGACTTCTGGCCAATAAGTACATGCAAAGATGTTCAGCATCATTAGCCATTAGAGAAACGCAAATTGGACCTACAATGAGATCCACTTCTTACTCACTAGAATGGCTGTAATCAAAAGTGAGTGACAGCAACAACTGTTGACAAAGATGTGGAAAATTAAACTCCCCATATATTGCTGATGGGAATATAAAATGGTGCAGCCTTTTGGAAATTTTTCTGGCAGTTCCTTACAAATTTACATATAGAGTTGTATGATTCAGCAATTCTACTCCTCAACATACACTCCCCCCAAAAGAAAAATGTATGTCCACAAAAAAATTTGTACATGAATGTTCATAGCTACCTTATCCATAATAACTAAAAGGCAAAAATAACACACATGTCTATAAATAATGAATAGATAAGCAAAGTGTGCTATAGTCATAAATGGAATAGTATTAAAATTATTATAAAAATAAATGAAACATTGATTCATGCTGCAATGTGGATGAATCTTGAGAGACAGCGTAAGGGTTACTATGCTGATGGTTGCACAGCTCTGTGAATACACTACAAACCACTGAAGGGTACATTTTTAAAAGGTGAAGTGTGTGACACCTGCAGTATATCTCAATAAACCTGTAGAAAAATGCAAATAGACAACGTAGATCACCAAACATACATGAAAAGCCTCCAACATGAAAAACAGTCATGAAAACAAATCATAAAATGAACTTGGATGAAAAAGAAATAATGTTACAACCGGAAGATACAGCAAACATTTTATTAGCATTCTTAGAGATGAGAGAGCATATTGTATCTGTAAAATAAGGAAGTGCTATGGGGAAATTAAAGAATATTCAAAGAACAAGGCCAAAAATATGATCAAAGCTAACTCAAAGAACTATCCCTGACAGTGAAACAAAAAGACAAAGGGTTGTCAACTAACAGAGATAAGATAATAAAATTAGAAAATCAACCCAGGAATTTCAACAGTAGAATTCCTAGAAAGCAAAAGCAGAGAAAATAGTGTGAAGGAAGGCAAAATAGAAAAAGCAAGAAAATTTCCTGTGACTGAAAGACATGAGTTTCTGGATTGAGAATCTCCAAAGAACACTCTGAATGACAAATTTTTAAACATTTGTATTAAGGTATTCAAAAATTTAAGAACACACACACACACACAAAAAAAAAAAGTAGAGAAGATTTGAAAACCCTGAATATATATGACATTGTTAGCATGGCATCAGACTTTTCAGTTGCAGCACTGGAAGATACATGACAATAAATCAATGTTTTCAAAATTCTGAGAAGAAAAATAAAAACCTTTGGCCAAAAGTTTTGTACTCAGTGACTAGGAACAATGAGAATTTTTTCATATCTTTGTTAGCCATTCATCTGTCTTCTATAGAGAAGACAGTCTATTCATGTCTCTTGCCCAGTGATAGATGGGATTGTTTGGTCTTTTTTTGTTGATTAATTTGACTTCTTTGTAGATCCTAGTTATCAATCTTTTGCCCAATTCATAATATACAAATATCTTTTCCCATTCTAAAGGTTATCCATTTTCTTTTGTTGTTGCTTCCTTGGGTATAAAGAAGCTTTTCAGTTTAATTAAGTCCCATTTGTTTATATTTGTTTTTGTTGCAAATGCCACAGAAGTCTTGGTCATAACCTTTTTCCCCAGGCCGATACCATCAAGTGTTTTCCCCACACTTTCTTTGAGGATTTTTATTGTTTCGTGCCTTAGGTTTAAATCTTTTATCCATCTTAAGTCAATTCTTGCAAGTGGTGAGAGATGTGGGTCCAGTTTTAGTCTTTTACGTGTGGTTATCCAGTTCTCCCAATACCATTTATTGAATAGGGGTTCTTTTCCCTGGTGTAAGTTCTTGTTTGGTTTATGTCACATCAGGTGGCTGTAAGGTGTTAGTTTCATCACATGGTTTTCTATTCAGTTTCAAATGTCAATGTCTCAATTTTTGTGCCAACACCATTTTGTTTTTATCACTATGGCCTTGTAGTACAGCCAAAACTCTGTTAGAGTAATACCCCCAGTTTTATGTTTATTACTAAGAATTGCCTTGGCTATACAGGGCTTCCTCTGGTCCCATATGAAACAAAGAATTGTTTTTTCTAAATCTTGAAAGTATGATGATGGTATTTTAATGGGGATTGCATTGAATCTGTGGATTGTTTTGGGTAGTACAGACATTTTCACAATGTTGATTCTTCCCAACCATGAGTATGGCACGTTCTTCCATTTGTTAATACCTTCTGCTATTTCTTTTCTTAGGGTTTCATAATTTTCTTTGTAGAGGTCCTTCACCTTTTTTGTTAGGTGTATTCCTACATATTTTTCTTTTCTTTCTTTCTTTCTTTCTTTCTTTCTTTCTTTCTTTCTTTCTTTCTTTCTTTCTTTCTTTCTTTCTTTCTTTCTTTCTTTCTTTCGCTACTGTGAAGGGAATTGTGTCCTTGATTAACTTCTCATCATAGCTGCATCAAGGCTATTGGCATATACAAAGGCTACTGATTTGTGGACATTGATTTTATATCCTGAGACATTGCTATATTTTTTGATGACTTCCAGTTGAGTCTTTGGGTTCTCTAAGTATAAGATCATATCACTGGCAAAGAGCAAGAGCATGACCTCCTCTGCACCCATTTGGATGCCCTTTATTTCCTTCTCTTGCCTGATTATAATGACTAGAACTTCTAGTACTATGTTGAATAGTAGTGGCGAAAGGGGACAACCTTGTCTGGTTCTAGTTCTAAGTGGAAAAGCTTTCAGTTTTACCCCATTCAGTATAATATTAGTGGTAAGTTTCTCATAGATGGCTTTGATCAGCTTAGGAAATATGCCACCTATGCCTATATTCTTAAGTGTTCTAATTAGAAAATGATACTGAATTTTATCAAAAGCTTTTTCTGCATCTATTGAGAGGATCATATGATCTTTGTTTTTGCTTCTATCGATATGGTGAATTACATTTATGGACTTGCGTATGTTAAACTAGCCTCGTATCCCTGGGATGAAACCTACTTGATCATGATGAATAATTTTTTAAAGTGTAGCTATAAGCTATTGGCTAGAATTTTATTGAGAATTTTTGCATCTATATTCATTAGTGAAATTGGTCAGAACTTCTCCTTTTTAGTTGGGTCTTTTCCTGGTTTTGGTATCAGGGTGAAATTTCCTTCATAGATCATGCTGGAGAAGATTCTTTCCTTCTCAATTTTTTGGAATAATTTCTGCAGCATGGGAATAAGCTCTTCTTTGAAGAATTCTGGTGTGAAACCATCTGGACTAGGGCATTTTTTTTTTCCCTTGGGAGATTTTGTATTGTTTCTTCAATCTCAGTTCTTGAAATTGGTCTGTTTAAGAGATCTTTTTCTTCTTGGTTAAGTCTGGGGAGAGGGTTTGATTCCAGTTATTAATCCATTTCCTCCATATTGTCAAATTTCTGACATAGAGTTTCTTGTAGTATTCAGAGATGATCTCTTGTATCCCTATGTATCATCTGTTGTTATTTCCCCTTTATCGTTTATTTTTATTTTTTATTGTTTGTGATTCATTGAGGGTACAAAGAATTAGGTTATTCTGATGCATTTGTTAGATAAAGTTCCTCTTTATAATTGTGTCCCACCACCTTTATTGTTTCTGATTGAGGTTATTAGAGATTTGACTTTTCTGTTTCTAGTAAATATGGCCAAAGGTTTATTGATTTTATTTATTTTTTCAAAAAAACAACTTTTTGTTTCATTAATTTTCTGAATGATTCTTTTGTTTTCAATTTCATTAATCTCTGATTTAATTTTGGTTATTTCTTTTTTTCTGCTGGGTTTGGGATTAGATTGTTCTTCTTTTTCTGATTCCATATGGATGGTTCATGAGGTTGTTGATACACTCTTTTTGTTCTTTGAATTTAGGCATCTAATGGGATAAATTTCCCTCTTAATACTGCTTTTGCTGTATCCCACAATTTTTGTAACTAGTGTCTTCATTGTTGTTATGTTTTAGAAATTTAATGATTTCTTCTCTCTTCCTGAATCCAACTATCATTCAGTATAAGGTTGTTTAATTTCCATGTCTTTGTCAGAGGTGAACATTTTTGTTGGAGTTGAGTTCTGCCTTTATTCCCTTGTGGTTTGAGAAAATACAAAGTATAATTTATATTCTTTTAATTTTACTGAGGTTTGATTTGCATCCTAGGATATGGTCTACTTTGGAGTATATACTATGGGATGATGAGAAAAATGTATATTCTTTAGGTTTGGGATGGTAGGTTTTGTAAATGGCTATTAATCCATTTTATTCTCAGGTCACATTTAAGTCCTTTGTGTCTTTGTTTAATTTGTGTTTAGAGGATCTGTCTAGTTCTCTCAGAGGGGTGTTACATCTCCAGCTATTATGCTATTATGGGATATCATATTGATCAGACCCATCAAGGTCTGTTTCATAAATCTGGGAGCATTTAAGTTGGATACATAAATATTTAAAATTGAAATGTCTTGTTGTATTGTTCCTTTGACCAATATAAAGTGAACATCTTCATCTTTCTTAACTTTAGTTACTTTAAATCCACTTGTATCTGAAGATAAGATTGCATCTCCTCCTTTCTTCTGATTTCCATTTGCTTGATACACTGTTTTCCACCTCTTAACCCTGAGTCTTAATTTGTTCTTCCATGTTAAGTGTGTCTCCTCTTCCATGATGAATTCAATCCATTGACATTTATTGAGAGAACTGATAAGTGTGATGGAGTCCTATTCATCCTATTTTGTAAACCTCTGTATGTAGTTTCATCCTTTGCGCCATTGTGGAAGCTATGTTTTGATCTTCAGCTACTGGGTGTTTGCTGGTGGTCCATATGATAGTCAGTTTTGAGAATAGGTCTGAGTATTTCCCATAGAGCTGGTTTCATTGTGGCGAATTTCCTCAGTGCTTGTATATCTGCAAAAGATTTTATTTCTCCATCAATTTTGAAGCTTAGTTTAGCAGAATACAGAATTCTGGGCTCAAAATTGTTTTGTTTAAGAATGTTGAAGGTGGATGAGCATGATCTTCTCTCTTGGAAGTTTTCTGTTGACAATCCTGCTGTCATCCTAATGGCTCTGCCTCTGTAGATCAGTTGGTACTTACTCCTGGCTGCTTGCAGAAAGTTTTTCTTTCATCTTGACTTTGAACAGGTTCATTACAATGTGTCTTGGAGAAGCTCTGTTTGAGTTGAGATGACCCAGCATTTGCTATCCATCTGAAAGGAGTGTGTCAAGGTCTTTAGTAAAACTTGGGAAGTTTTCATTTAGAGGGACTCCAGTAGGACTTCTGCTCCTTTGGGACAATCTTCTTCCCCTTCAGGCATCCCTATTATTCATATGTTTGAACACTTCATGGAGTCTCATAGTTCTCTAAGCACCTGTTCTGCTTTCTCTCTTTTATTTTCTGCCTCTTTAACTACCTGGGTTAACTCAAAAGCTTTATTCTCTAGCTCTGAGGTTCTTTCTTCTCTATGGTCTTACCTATTTTTGGTACTTCCTACTGATCTCTACATTCCCTGATTGTCTCCTTCATTTCCTTAAGCTCCATCATATCCTCTCTTTATTAGTATCTCTCATCCAACTTTTGGTTGTCTTTCCATTTTCTCATCCATTCCTTTTATTGTCTTTATAATCCATATTTTAAATTCCCTTTCTGTCAAATCTGTTAATTCTTTATGGGTAGAGTCTTCTGCAGTAGCTGCCTCATGGTCCCTTGGGGGAGTTGCTCTGTTTTCATTTTTCATGTTGCCTGAATTTTTCTGTTGATTCCTCCTCATATGTTTTTTCTTCTTGTTCACCTCCTTGTCCTCCTTTTTCCTTCTCACTTCCTCCTTTACTTCACATTACCTTGTCTCAGAGCTTAGGCCTTGAAATGACCTCAGCCTAAGCAAAGCCAAACTCTTCCTCATGGCCTAAAAAACAGGAGTCCTTGTTCTTGATGACAGTATGTTGTAATATGTCACCAGGATACCAGTTGGTGCTGTGGGGTTTTTTAGGAGACAGAGAACTCAGCCAGCAACTTTTATGGTCCTTATTTCTAACTTAGTTGCCTTTGTCAATCAAATTGTTTTCTCAGCATTCAAACCTTGCCAGGTTGGGACCTTAAAGCTCACAAGAATCCTTTAGGGGCAAGGTCTCACAGTGCCCTCTGACTCCAATTCTGTTTGGTGCTGGAGTACCTCAGCCTGTCCTAAGAGTGGAGTTCTGATCCTGGCAGGTAGAATTAAGATGACCATACTTTAGGCCCTTGCTAAGACCTTCTCCCAACCTTCCCGTAATGGCAGCCTACTGGCCCCCAAGACCTTCTCAGTATGGCTGCCTCACTGGCACCAAACCTATGGCAAACCCACTCCAACCAGTATTCAAATCTGGTTGCTGTATACTATTCAAGTCCACCCACTCTTCCAAGCTTTCCACTTAATGCACAGCTTCTCCCACAACTGAAAACTCCGGCAAAGCGTCCTCCTGTCCTGGACCTACATGGGGCACCAGAGATCCCAGCTGGTTGCAATCATTTGCCTAGTTTGTCAGATTTTCACCACTCTGTATCATACCTGTATCCAGCTCACTACCTCCTTGCTGTGCTCCTTGAGCTTGGTAAAGTCTCTGTGCCAGGTATGGCTGGATTCTTTCTTTTTTCCCAGTTCTTGGAGAGCTGAGCCAAATGATCTTTCTGGTCCACCATCTTGCTCCACTCCCAAAGAAATTACATTTTTAAAGCATGATGGTAAAACCCAGAAAACATGAAGAAACTATAATCTTTTTATTGGAGCTATGGGGATTTGTGGGTTGATTAACTGATTTTTTAAATACAAGTATGTTAGTGCTGCTTGGTGTGTATTAATTTGAATAAACTCTTTTCATGATCCATAGCACTGAAAAATAATTTCATGGCACAAATATGAGCTATCAGAATTTTTATAGTGTATAGAAAAGACATATTTTTCTCTTTTGAAGACCATCACCAAACTGAAAGCCAAACTGGAATAGCCTGTTTTAATTCTGAACTATCTTGGGAAAAGAGCCATAATCACATGATCTATAGACCTTTTATAGACTTCTTTGCCAACCAAGGACAGTAGTTCTATCTCACAAGAAAGACATTCCATGAGAAATAAGAATCTTTTTAATAATGACTCTTTAAGTATGTTTTATAACTAGGAAAGGGCTTCCCATAAATAGCCAGTGTATTTTGGAAGGAAGCCCAGGAGAAAAGAACGGAGGGCAATGTTTATGTTCTAATCTCAAAGACTAGACCTGCTGGGTAGAAAAGGGAACAAGACAGACGGTTGAGTCTGGGGGCAGTTCTGGAGAAGCAGCTGAGTGGTGGTACTGTGGAGCATAGGTTAGAGGTACCAAGGCATCAGGACAGAGACTGGCCACATTCCCTCTGTACCTTGCAAGGCCACTGTCACTTTTGGAACATAGTCATTTTAGTGTCAGGCACACACTATCATATTTCATACAACTAATGGTAAAAAATATCTCTAAAGAGCCATTGGATATCAGAATGGGCTTTGCTGCCTTCTGAGTGACAGAAGAAGGCCGAGAACACAGGCTATGGAATCAAATAGCCTGAGTTCAAACCCAAACTCTGCCATTTACAAGAGACTGGGTACAGTTAGGCAAATTACTAGCCCCTTTATGTCCTGATTTCTACATTAGTAAACTAGAGCTAATAATACCAAATACCTGGGCTTTTATGAGACTCCACACCTTAACTGCCTTGTGAGTTGTATTTAACTCACACTAATTTTGAGCCCAGGGCCTCGTGATGCTGTGAAACCTCTGCAAGTTTTCACTGTCAATCAGCAGCATTTCCTTCCTCCACCTGTGCCCTACCCCCAAGTGGACCACACATGTTGGATCATGTTCTCTGGTTACCATAACTTCTGATTGCACCTTGAATGATTGCCTGGCAACTCTTTGAACAAAATCCATAAGATAGTACGCAGTGATCTGACATGGTTACACATACCTAAGGGCTATAAGCCAGAGGTCATCATCCAGGACCACCCAAGTTCCACTCCAAGGTATTTAGTTGTATTAGCACAATTATAATACCTATACTTGTGGAATGATGAAAGAGTCAGTTCTCAGAAACAAATTCAGTAAGTATGTTGTAAGTCACAACTCATGTAGCGTGGCATGCAGTGTAAAATTGATTATAGCACTCTGTGACTTGCATATAATTCACACACAATAAAAATAACAAATTTTTCATTGGATTGTTTGTTTGCAAATTTTTATTATATTTTTTTAATAAACACCATGATCCCAAGAACAAAACCTTTTTTTCCCCTAGTGTAGCAATATGTCAAATGTAAAATGTTTAGAATGATACTCACTACATAGTTGGTGCTCAGTAAATGCTGGCTACCATTGTTGCCGTTATTATTCCATGGTAAAATGTGAATGATGACATACTTAGCAAATGTGCCATATTTTCAGGGAAAGAAGCAGAACGCTCCAGAACAAATCTTAGTAAAACAATATAATACCACTTCTTTAAAATATAACGCAAAAATTGAGACTTTTTGTGTGAGTGATAGCCCATTTCCTATGTTTCTGATGCAACAATTCACAGTCAGAACCATAGACCCATTTAGAGGGACTTGCGCAGAGCTAGCTTTGTAGAAGCTTCCATTGATTAAGGTAGCCCTAAAAGCTGAAAGATACTTCCACCTTTGGAAATGGCACTATAGAGACACCTAGTTACCTGTTTTGCATAGTTTTATATGTGACAAAAATATTAAATTTTCAGCATCCACGGGTGTTTATTATTCATTTTTAAAATATGTTAGACAAAATAGTGACATGAAAACATTGCACTTAATGCAAACTGGGAAGACTGAGAAATTCTCTGTCCGGTTCATTTTATACTGACTCCCGATGTCAAGGCCTTCCTGGCTTGGTAGCTTCTAATTCCATAACACCATGTTTTTGAACCAGACTCCTGTCCTGAATGGCTCTGTGTGGAGAGTGCTCTCTGGCCCTCATTCCAGGTGAGTCTCTTTCTTTCTCTCTGCCTCTGACTCACTGTGTCTCTTCCTTACTCCCTGCCTTTATTTTATTCACCATCTCAATTTGCTTATTATTTTCAAAGAGTGTGAAAGTTCTAAATGGATAAACACTTTGCTTTCTAGCTGCCTGCTAAGGAACCTTTCTACAGTGTAACCCATGTTTGCACTGTCACCCGTGTTTCCAGGTGAGCGATGTCCTGGTGCTGGTGTCCCACAAAGAAAGCAGCACAGAGATGCAGTGGGTGGGAATTCTGCTCCCCTTTCTTTTTGATGCAAATGTTCTCAATTTGGTATTTTCACTAATTTCTATTTTTTTACCTCCATTTTTACCTCTTCCTCTATTTCAGTAATCTTCTTTTTTAAAACAGAAAATATGTTTTCTCAGGTATTCTAGCTATGTATGTTGTTGTAGTTGTTAAAATGATGATATCAATGACAGTAATATTATGGTAATATACCTTATATTTCAGACATTTGCTTTTTCATAGGAAACAGCTGCCATACAATATTGAAAACTATACTCCCCAAGGGGAAAATATCCTATTGAATGTCACTTGGCTAATCCTAACCATTAGGTCCTTCCCAGCTATTGTGTATAAAACACATTTGTAATGGTCAAGAGTAACTATCTGGAGAACCTCCTTGATTTTGCAGTACAGCTTTCACATGATAATTATCCCATTCGTCAGCGCTAACATGGATTAAAACTTAATTATCCAAATAATTAAGAATTCAGGTAGGAGGAGCCTGTTGGGAGTTTGGATCACGGGAGAAAAAAGCAAAAGCAGTTTGGAGCAGAGTAAGGGAGAAGATAGATGACCACATGGGCTTGGAGTCTGGGCAGTGACCCAGCCTGACAGTGATGTGAGGTTGAGGAGCTCCAAATGGAACTCTGTCAAGTTGCTCTGGTACAAGAGTAGACTGTGGAATCAGGGTGTCAGATATTTGAGAACCTGGCTAGTTGGTGCCAGCTCAGTGCATTCTTGAAATAAACTGAAGTTTAGAGAGGTTGTGTTATTAAAACTGACTACGTTGATATGAGAAAACTTAATTTGCAATTTTCTATATATTTTTTCCTTAGGACCATTTAAATTTGTTTAAAAACTTTTGTCCTAACTTAACACCATTTGTTTTTAAGAACAAATGTTTCTTTACTTCCACAGGAATTTCTGAGGATTAGTTTATCTTATTGATCTTCTTTTTCAGTTCTGATTAATTTAAATAAGAAACAGGTGAAAAGAATAATTCCTGCTTAAAGATTACTCTAAGAGAAGAAAATATAAATCTTTAGAATTCAAAGAAAACCTTTTCAGAATATTGACCTGATAACTCTGGATGAAAAATGTTGTGATTTTGGCTCTTAAATTCTGCGAATCAGGCTGCAACTGTATCCTGCCAAAATATCAAGAACAAAATGAAAAAAAATCATCATCACTGCCTGTCCCACAGATCGGAATATTTGGCATTGTATGTTTGGAACATCTGTACAATTGATGGAATTCTTCATCTGGATATTTTGGCATCATGACACCATCAGCTTTGGGATTCTTTCTTTTCCAGGGCTAATTTGGGCAGAAAACACACACACACAAACTCACACACACACACAAACTCTCTCTCTCACACACACACACACACACAAGATTCAGTCTTTTATGTGAAAGACAAGGGGGCTGCAATCTTATTTCTTTTCCTATTGACTGCTATGATATGAATGTTTGCATCAACACAAAATTTATATGTTGAAATTCTAATCCCAAAATGATGGTGGTGTCAGGAAGTGAGGCTTTTGGTAGGGTTCATGAATATAATTCATTATCCTTATAAATAGAGGCCCAAGAGAGATCACTGATCCTTCTGCCTTGTGAGGACACAGTGAAGATGTCTGTCTAACAAATAGGCCTTTCTCCTCACCTTTCTTGATCCTCTCACTTTAATCCTTCCAGAGGTTCTATCATCTTGGTGGTACAGACCCACAGTGTTGGAGAGTGGGAGGAGGAGAGAGTTGGGGATACGTGGGGACTAGACAATTCCACATGTGGTATGGTTGTCCCTCATGGAGGAAGAGAACTTTGTGACTATGACAGAGAATGTCAGGGCAAAGACCCTAAGGACAGAACAGCTTAGCATGTATATAACTTTAAAATAAATATTGCATTGAATGTAAATCCATTTGAAGGTATGCGGTTAGGGATATGGCAGGAAAGAAGCTATTTTCCACTTCATTTCTTATCTCTCAGGTTATTTTTACATATAAAATGAGTCCCCCAAAGCCCCATATTAAAGAAATGAATTTATAAGAACAAAGAGGAAAGATACAGAACAAGCACTGACAAGGTCTCAAGACATAGCTGGCAGACTGAAGAGGGTTAAAGCCCAGTGGTATTTAAAACAGAAGGAAGAAAAAGGTGACAGGTGGGTGCTGCGGCCCAGAAAGCCTGGGACAGGTACTGTGACCACACTGTTCAGCAACCTAGATTCCCTTTCTGTCCTCCTGCCTTAGTGGACAAAGTACCTGGAGATAAAACTGACAACATAGTTGTCAGTTGGGGTTAATAATGAGATCTTGAAACTGACCAAAAAATACTTGAAAGAAGTGATTTCAACTGGTGTGCTGACACAATGATGTGCCATGAAAATTTTTAAAGATCATTAATTAAATTCTTTACCTAAGAAGTTAAAAGCACAGCAAGTGTATTCTTTTTTCTTTCTCGTTTTTTCTTTGTTGATCAACATAATTTAAGTGTACTGCAGAAGGTAAACTATAGGTTCAAGTGTTTTATGAAATTAAAAAAAATTGAAAAACACTGCTTTAAGGAGAAGCTCTTCAAAATGTTTCATTGTAAAGAGAAGAGAACACAGCTGAGCTAAAGAAAAGCACACAGCTGAAAAAAGAATTTTTACTATGGTGGTGGGGGGTGCTTTTAAAACAGAATGACTTGAAAATGTTTAAAGGTTGATGACAAAGTGCCATGGCAGGGAGATTCCTATCCAGCATTCCTACTTCCAGATATCCCTCTTTCTGAATTATTTGCCTTGATTAATTTTAGCTAATTTTCTAAAACACAGCTCAAAGCTCACCAGACCATCTCTTACAGCTCCCTCGTGTGTACTAATCTTCTATTCTTATATCTTCACTTGTGCCCTTCTTAGCATTTTATTTTTTTTGGTGTGTGTGGGGGTGGGGTGGGGAGGGGAGTAAAATGTGCTGGTTTTATATACCATTTGAAATATTTTCATCAAGCTGGTTAACATAGCCTTCACCACATTTTCTTAGTTATTGTATTAAGACATTTATACTTTACACTTAGTAAATTTAACATGTACCCTTGTAAAATGCACCGTAGTTGTGTTCACACCAATTACCTTCCCTCCACCCATCCCCCTCCCCTCTCTCTCCTCTTTCCCCTTCTTCTTGGGCTATAGTTGGGTTATAGGTTTCATATGAAAGCTATAAATTGGTTTCATAGTAGGGCTGAGTACATTGGATACTTTTTCTTCTGTTCTTGAGATACTTTGCTAAGAAGAATATGTTCCAGCTTCATCCATATAAACATGAAAGAGGTAAAGTCTCCATCTTTTTTTAAAGCTGCATAACATTCCATGGTGTACATATACCACAATTTATTGATCCATTCATGGGTCAGTGGGCACTTGGGCTTCTTCCATGACTTGGCAATTATGAATTGGGCTGCAATAACATTTGGTGCAAATATCTTTTTTTATAAAGTGACCTTCCCAGTATTTTACATATTCTTTTCACAGTTCTACCTCCAAAAATTCCAGTGGACTTTAGGCTGAATTTCAGCTGCAACCTCCTCATACATTTTCTTTGAGGGCAAACTTTTGAAGGTATTTCTTGTTTGTTTTTGTCTCACACTCTTTCTTGTCACATGATAGACATTTAGTGTTGATTCTTCCCAAGGTCATTTGTAGAATAGTCATCTACTTCCTCACTTCCCACTCCCCATGTCTGGCTGTTACATCCAACATACCACTGAAAATGCTATTTGGAAGATTTCCCACCAGTTCTTAATCACTAATCCAGAGAAAACTTCTGAGGTCTGCCGTTATGTCAGATTTCAGCAAGATCTGACTCTACCCTGCCAACTTCCTCAAACATTCTCTTCTCTTGATTCCAATAACACTTTATTTTTTCTGGCTTTCCTCTAACTTTTCAGCTTCCTTTCAGTCTACTTCCTAAGGCCCAGCTGTCCTCTCCCCTCTTGCTCTGCCTCCCCCCCGGGAGTGTTCTCCTATGTCTGTGTTGCTGAGTCTCTCCTGAGCACCACATCCATCCTCTTTCCTGGCAAACTGGGACAAACTTTCATATTTAAACAAATTAACAAAGTAAACACAATAGAAAATAATCCTGAAATGAAGAATTTAGAGTACATCTAAAAGCAGATTTGACAGAAATGGACTTCCATGTGTAAATTCAATTAAAATACTTCAGTCTGAGTGTTTAGCTTGTTACTTTGCATTATAATCTTAGAATATGTCTTTTGGGATCACTTACAGAGTCCTTTTGAGTTTTTGTAATGCATTACTGTCTGATGTCAGGAAAGAGAAGTTAAAAACGTCTACATGTCTACCTTTGCAATCTTCCTGACATAAAACTTTTAGACAGATCTGGACAAAATAGATGAATGCTTACCAGGGTTAAGAAGATTGCTCAACTCCCCTCTCTAATGTCAAGGATACCTTATAGCAGTATTACTTCCAGCTAAGAGTTGGTGAGTGGGGGGAAAGCCATTGTGTCAGAGCAGGGCTCATTGGATTTAGCATATAATAACTTTAAAAGATCATTACAATTATGTACAATCAGAACAATTTCCCATAGCATTGGAATTGCCAATGGACAGGGGCAGAGGTACAGGAAAGAGGGGCAAAGTAGTCATTTTTATAAGAATCAACATGGGAGCAGACATCTTTGTTTTGTCCTACATATGACTCACAAGTCTAGAATAGTTCGTGGCACATAGTAAGTGCTCAGTATTTGTCAATGAAACTTTTATTTCTAGTATGTTTTGACTTAAATTTTACAGGATATTATCCCCTGTGTTATCTTGTTCTCTGTGAGTAGGAGGGAAAGATTTTATTAACCCAATTATAGATAAGAAAATGAATGGAGAATTATGTGGTTTTCCCGAGGTGACCCAGTAGGTGGGGGAGACATGGTATTCTCTTTTTTTTTTTTTTTTTTTTATTAAATCATAGCTGTGTACATTGATATGATCATGGGGCATCATATACTAGCTTCATAAACCATTTGACACATTTTCATCCCAATATTCAACATAGCCTTCCTGGCATTTTCCCA
>CAUYPK010021770.1:0-24854 GCA_963574355.1 Loris lydekkerianus
TGTTTCTGCCCCATTGATCCTTGGGGGAGTTGATCTACTCTGGTTATTCATATTGCCAGAGTTTTTCTGTTGATTTCGCCTCATGATTGTTTTTCACCGTTGACTCTGGCTGTCCTCAGAGTTGGGGAGGTGTCTCTCCAAGATTAGACCCCAGCAGGATCACTCTATTGTTGCTGGATCTTTGTAGGGAGTGACCCTGTGTAGTTCCTCTGGGGCTGGTCTCGCTAGGGAGTTCTGGTTGTGGAAGCAGCTCCGGTGTGTGACACACCCAGATCCAGCAACAGGGCTGGGGGTTGTGCGCATGGTTCTGGGAGTGCCTGGCACCCAGTGACTTTGGCGCAGAGAGCCCAAGGCTCCAGCAGTCTCTGGCCAGGAGAAGGGCTCTGCGCAGAGGCAGGGTGGTTTCCAGAGGGCACGCAGCTACCAGAGTCCCTGGCCAGATGAACGAGCTAGTGTGGAGGCTGGGAAGACAAAGGAGGGAGGATGCAGGGTTTCGTGGCTCCCGCGGTTCCTAGTCCGGAAATGTGGAGGCCCGGTGCTGCGGGTCACCGGTTGGTGTTGCTGCTCAGCTGTTATGGAGGTCTGGGTGGCACCAAGCCCAGGAGTTTGAGGTTTCTATGAGCTGTGATGTCATGGCACTCTACCCAGGGCAACAGCCCAAGGCTCCAGTGTGGCAAAACCGTCTCACTCTGCCTCTAAGGATTAAGGCTGCAAGGCAGCTCACTCCCCGCCTTTAGGCTGCTCAGTCACTAGGTTACTTTGTCCCGCCCATTCCTTGCTCTGGGACCCTGAGGGCGGAGCTTGCTGGAGCAGTTCTTTCACAATGGCTTACTTTGCCCAGCTCAGTGGCTCATTCTGGGATCCCAGACAATGCTCAACGTTCTCCGCAGTCCTGCTCAAGCTCTCCCCAAGGCAGCTCAACTGAGTGCCAAGTCCAAGAACACCAAAACAGTTCACAGGTAAGGCCTTTCTGGTTTGCAGTCTCACTGCTGCTTGTACTCACGGTTGTCATCGTGATTAGGTCGATTGAACACACGCAGCCACTTGCCAGTTTTCCACTGGTTTTGTCTTCCTCCTGGGGTCCAGAAGTCCCTTGCTGGCTCCCTGTATCCTCAAAGGGATGATCATAGGCAGATCCCATCAGCCAGAGATGCCTGGAGTCTTGTCTCCCCAGACTCACTGTACCTAGTTACATGGAAGCTGTTACTCGGCCACTATCTTTAATCCAATCTCTCTGGCAAAATTCTTAAGGCAGAAGAAGTTGACCTTCCATTGAAACCCTATGCATAGAGAATTGGTAGCTGATTATGTTTGTGGAACCCTTCAAATATCTTTTGTTTCTGGACTAAATTAAGCATGATTAACGAGTACAGGAATGGTGAGAAATCAAGGGAAAGTCTCTATTTGACCGTCATGACAACCAGTAGGCCCAGGTTAGTTGCTGCCCTTCAGCTTGATGTAAACCCCATAGTGATGCAGGACAGAGCAGCACCATGACCTGCTGCTTTAGCCCTGGAGGTGTTGATGCTCCTCTGGATGGAGGAACTAGCTTGCTGCAAGGGCTGGACACCTGCAGGGGAGATGCTGGCACAGTGCTGTCTCTTCCACGTGGACTTCTGAGGGATGGCACCTTGCTGTCTCCTCCAAGTGGACTTCTGACTGGTTAGTTTCATGGATGGCGCCTTGCTGTCTCCTCCAGGTGCACTTCTGACTGGTGGATTTCCTGTCAGTTTCCAAGCCCTGAGAGTTCATTGGACAGCTGGCTATAACGGACAGGACTCACACCTAGCAGAACAACCCCCCTGCCACTATATAAACCCCTGAGCAGAGAGCCCAAAGGCATACCTCCAGGAAGGAGCAGGAGAGCTTGTTCCCCTCCTGGGTTCTCTCTGCCAGGAGGTCTGGTTTTTATAGTTGTTGTAATTTTTGTTTCTATAAATAAATCCTGACTTACCACTGATCCTGTGGTCCATCTATTTATTCTTCAATTAACTGTGGCCAAGAACCTGAAATTCCAGTATTAATAGTAGTTGGGCAAGTCCACTTAGGGTGGAATTTGCTGGGCTAAGTTTTATGCTGAGAGACAGACACGTTCCTCCTGTTTGTTTCAGCAAAGGTTACAATCATTTATCTCACACCAGAACTCTGCCCAGGGGATCTTATTATTTTTGAAGCATGTTTTGTGTTAATTTTTTTCCCCAATTGTAGATGATACCCTGGAAGGAAAGAGTATTTCCTCATTAAATGGCCCAGCCTGTGTAGAGATTGCAAGAAAGAAGGGATACTGCCTAAAAAAGATTCTAAGGTTATTTTGGGAAAAATATAAAAAGTAAAGCTAAGGAAATATAAGAGATATTATAACAAGATAATTTTAATAAAAATGAAAACACTTTGGATGTTACCTCATTTTGAAGCCTCACAGATTGTCTCCCCAGTAGATAGAACATACAATAGTGAATAAAAAATGTCTTAGAAAGATTTATTTTATAATTTATAAATATATATAATATTTGGGAAAATGAGGAGATAGAGATGGCAACCTATAATTTTTTTTTTTTTTTTTTTTTTTAAGAGACAGAGTCTCACTTTGTCACCCTTGGTAGAGTGCTGTGGTGTCAGAGCTCATCACTACCTCCAGCTCTTGGGCTTAGGTGATTCTCTTGCCTCAGCCTCCCAAGAAGCTGGGACTACTGTGGCCAGGTGGGTAGGATGCTGGCCCCATACACCTAGGGTGGTGGGTTTGAACCCGGCACCGGCCAAACTGCAACAAAAAATCTATGGTTTTCTAATCTGCTTTTGTGGACTTGCAGCGTGGGAATCATGTATGCCTGGGAAACTCACAGTAAGTATTTCTCTCTCTCCTGTTTGAACCGTGTATGAAGGAGTTAAGTGCATTTGAGCCTGTGCTTAAGGCCAGGAAACATTTGGCATTGTCTCCAGATGGGAAATACAGAAATCCTGATGATGCATCGAAAGCAGGTTATTATGCAGATTCACACGGAAGCTGATGAGACTTGAGGATGGAATCAGACTGAGAACTGGTCATCCTAGATCAAGCCACTTAGAGGACAACACTGAAAGTCAGAGAGGAGAAAACAGAAGAGGCTTCTGTGTGGTGCAGAGATGCTGAGGTCACCGCACGGAAACCCACAGGCCCCAGCAGGGTGGGTGTGGCTGCTGCAGATTCCCAGGTGACACCACCCCAGGAGCCGGACGAGCCAGCAAGAAGTCACTGTCCTCTCCACCCAGGGTCCCCATGACCTGTGAATACCACACAGCCCTGGGAACAGCACTTTTAGGGCTGCATTTGTGCACCATCCTGGGGACGCCCATGCAGACGTCACTGTGCTGCCTTGGTGCCTCTGGCCCAGTGTTCACAGGGACCTCTGCTCCCGTGGAAATGTCAGTCTTAGCACAGTTGTAAAGTTCTCAGAAAGGGCTAACTTTTGTGATTATCAAAAGAAGAGGAAGGAGCATGGGCGGAGCAGCACTTGAGAGAGGGACAACTGTCCCTGTTGTCTCATGGCCCTGGTGGCAGGACAGATGCTCCCTGGAGCAGAAATCCTTTCCTACCTGTGGCTTCCCACAGAGCAGGGCAGGGGCAGAGCTGGTGTGCAGTGGTCAGCTCTGTGCTGGCTCCTTAGGACCTCGCTGTGACATGCTTGCAGCTTTGCCAGCTGCCTGGCAGGGTGGTGGGTGCCAGGCTGTCAGCCCAGCTCCACTGTGGCACCAGGTGTCCGGCAGAATCTGGAGGCTCTTTGATAGCTTGGGGAGGAAGCCGACTTCCCGTCAAATGTTCTTTCCTGGGAGTGTTTCCACATCAATATACATTTTTTAAAAACATAATTTCAAGCTTAAAGAAAATCTGCAAGAATAGCACAAAGGACTTTTTTTCTGCCTGGACACACCTGAGTGGGAGCTACAGTCACGTTGCCCCCACCAGCCCTGAAGCCCGACCTGCACATCTGCCTCCAGCTAGGGAGCTGGGCACACTGTCACATGCTGGACACAGCCAGGACACTCACAAAGATGCCAGTGCACCTGTCATTGGTGTGAGAACCCCGTCTCTTTCTGCATGTGTGGAGAGCTGGGAGTTCACGCCGCACTGCTGATCCCTTTCAGCGACACAGGGTATCATGTTTCTGAAATTAGTTTCATGGTGCCGAGGAAGGGCAAGGAAGGCCTTGGGGGGCTCCCTCCTGCCTTGTCCAGCTTCTGGGGGTTCTGGGCTCCTCTCTGGGCTCATGGCCACATTACCCTGGTCCCTGGCTCTGTGGTCACACGACCTCTCCCCACTCTGTGCATGTTGAATCTCTGCCTCCCTGTCCTGAGGACACTTGCCATTCATTCAGGGCCACCAGGAAATCCTGGACAATCTCATGTCACATCTGCAGATTTCCCTCGTAAGGTGACATTCACAGATTTAGCCACCTGCAGTGAGTGAGGTGAGGGGCGGAGAGAACCTCAGCAGAGCCGGCCTTCGGGTGAGTCTAAGCTGTGATTAGCGGACTCCGGTTCCCACAGTTCCCTCTTCTGTTAAATAGAAACAATACTCGTGTTTACCTCTTCGGCTTCTCATAAAGACTAACTTATCTAGGACCTGTAAGAGCTCAGATGGTGCGGCGCACACTCACCACTTCCCCTGTCAGCTGTTACGACATTTATCGTCTTAGTGAGGGAGCGTCCACACGAGTTGGACCCTCTTCATCCGTTCAGGCTGCTGTGACAAATCACCTGGCCTGGCCTGTGGATGACAGAAACGTGTTTCTCACACCGAGGGAGGCTGGGGGTCCAGGATCGAGACTCACGCAGGTGTGTTGTCTGGTGGGTCTCTCTGACTGTGTCTTCACGTGGTGGAAGGACAGACAGGGCCCCTCGGCCTCTCATCTGGGCACTGATCCCATAATTGGGGCTCCACCCCATGACCTCACCACTTCCCAAAGGCCCCACTTCCTGATACCATCACCTCAGGGGGGAGGGTTTTAACTGTGAGTTTGGGGGACATACAGGCATTTAGTACATGACATTTACAAGCAGAGTAGATTAGAAAAGGGTCCTAACAGAAGTAGAGAGGACATTTCTTACTTCCTAAGAGAAAACATCCTCAGCTCGTTGGCCAATGTATGACTATTTCTTCTCTAGAGATGACACTATTCTTGGAGCACAGTGCTGACCCTGTCCTGTAGGAATCTAATCCCGGGCAGGTCCAGGAAGAGCAGCAGGTGGCAGCCTTCCTCCCAGGCCTCCTTCCACACCTGCTCTCCGGGCAGCTCTCGCTCTGGTCACTCCCCGACTCCTCCTGGGTGTGGATTCCGGCCCTGCCTCTTCCAGCTGGGCCCAGGGAGAAGGGGACCCTCCGAGTCCCACCTCCCGTCAAGACTGTGTACAGGAACGTAAGTCACTATGATGAGCACAAGTTATGCCAAGGCCACAAACACCAGCATTGTTGGGGGTGCCTGCTGGTCACACTCCTTTCAGTTACAGTGTCTGCCCAGAAATCTGGAGGAGAGTCTCACATAGCTCAGGGCCCTGAACTGCAAACACATCATCCATCATCTGTCAGAAAGATGTCTTATTGGAATAAAAGGGGTGAATTACTGAACATCCCAAATTTAACTCTTAGGTACGTTAGATCACCCAAGTTCTGTAATGTCCCATAATTTCTTATCACCCAAATAGTGTCCTCTACTGGAGGAAAAGTGACTCTGTGGTCACTCTCTCCTCCTGTTGAGGGTGACCATGGCCACCATCTCCTGTTGAGAGCGACGCTGCAGCCACCCTCTGCTCTTCTTGAGAGCGACTCTGCAGGCACCGTTCCCTGTTGGTCTGTTTTCTGTGTCCTGCTAATGTGAAGTTTCTGTCATTTCTTTAGGTGAAGCAAAATGTAGACAAAAGGATAGTGGACCATGTCATAGTTCATGACCTTCAGGGACTTGACCTCTGACCTCTCCAGCTGACTTCTGCCAGGAGAAGCTGACTGTGGCTAATGGGTGAAGACACAGCTCCAGACACCTGCCTGACCCAATTCTTGCTACCAAGCAAGAGAATGTTGTTCTGTAAATGGCACAGTGCTGCTCACTCTTGGCCTAGAAGAGAAATAAACTTAAATTTTTACCTTATTACATAGAAGAGTTGGGCAGAAATTGGCTTTTCCAAGGTGTCATATTTCTTATATATGTGACCGTCCTTAAACATAACTCAAAACAACTAGTTTTATAATATCCTTTTCAGAGTGTTGAAATAAAGGTTGCTGCCCCTTCCCTCACCCTCTCGCGGTTTGAGCCATCTAATAGAGAAAACACCAAACTTCTTCCTTGGATCAAGCCTGCAGCCTGCAGGGAGATGGCCAGAGTGCACCCACTGTCAGAGGAGCAGCTCCAATCTCATTTCATGTTTTATCTTTGAAGGAAGCAGAGCCAACGCTGCTGGCACAGAGGATAAATCTTCTCAAATGTGTCCTGGCTGGGTGTCACACAGATACGCTCTGTCCATCAGAACTTGTCCACAGGCACCTTCAAAGACTTCAGAGTCATACAGTGGAAGTTGGTTAATCTGAGTTCTTTAATTGCACCCATTGCTGTGGGAATCTAGGGTACAGCACCTTTATTTCAGTGAAGGTTTCGGCTCAATAGCTTCAAACAGCTTGCATCAGACAGAGATAAGGTGCATGGACCTCCCTCTATTTTAGGGAAAAGGAAAGATAAATGAAGTTCCAAGGGTGACAGGCAGCTCTGCCATGGCGATCCTGTCCTGCATGCATGGTCAGCCAGGGAAGGGCAGGTGCCACAGTGGGATGCCCAGGGCTGCCAGGCAGGGAAGGGCAGGTGCCACAGCGGGACGCCCAGGGCTGCCAGGCAGGGCACCTGCTGAGTGGGAGCAGCGTTGAACTAGTGAAGAGGAGACACATGTCAACCAGCCCGAGTTAACCTGGAGATGTGGAGGAAGCAGAAGGGAAGACGTGAGCAGGGCACTTTTCCTTCTCTGCTCCCCCCCAGGCATTGTGGACTAACCTGTGGAAGCAGCTGGCTGGGCCTGTGCAGCGGTCTCGCTCGGCAGTGTGTGTGGTGGTGGGAACCTCAGCATAGCACAATTGCAAGGGTTCGCGGAGTGATGACCCTGTGGACATGTGACTAAGGAGAAAAGCATCATTTCATTGTATTAATATAATCTGCAAATCCAGTCAAGATAAAGCTAATACTATAGATTCAGGTAATAGGAGTTTTTGTTAAAGAAAAATCATACTGCCTGGCTTTTATTTCGTGTCAGAATTCTGCAGGACACTTCAAAGACTTAGGAAAAAAAGAAGATAAAATGTCTCATTAATGACTTGTTATATTGATTTCAATTTTGAGTGGTAATTTTTCTATATATATTGGGATAAATATAAACTATATAATTAAAATTAATTTTTACCTACTTTTAGTCTCTAAAATGTGGCTACTGGAAAATCAAAAATTACACATGCGATGTACATTTATCAGACAGTGATGCTTTTGAGGCTCCTGCTCATTTAGATCTAATTCAGATGCCTCTTCTCTCCCTCCTTCCCTTCCTTCCCTTGGTGTCCTGGGATATTTCTGGTTCTTACCGGCCTGTGTCTCCCACATCTACAGCTGGTGGGAGGGTTTATGGGTGAAGGAGCCTGTCTAAGGTTAACAATGCTTTGCAGTTGGTTTGAAGCTTAGCAGAGGGAGCTGGCTCTGGGAAGGTGACCATTAATGGAATTTCCCACTCTACAAAATAAAGAAATAAGTGGCCAGGTGTGGTGGCGTGCACCTCCAGTACCAGTGACTCAGGAGGCCAAGGCTGGAGGGATCGCTTGAGCCAGGAGTTTGAGGCAGCAGTGAGCTATGACTGCACCCCTGCATTCCAGGCAGCAGAGTGAGACACTGTCTCTAAAAGGAATACATCCCAATGTCTCCCAGCAGGGTGTTCCTGGGAGGCCGTCTCAGCCCTGGTGGGATGGGCCTGTGTTGGGGGTGGGTGAGCTGGCCGAAGTGGCCGTTGCAGCCCTGTGAGCCTACACCCACCCTCACACTTGCTGGGACCTGTTGCTTCAACACCAGCTGCTCTCGGCCAAAGCTTGCTGGGTGTTACCTGACCCACCAGGGTGTTCTGGTGGGTATATTCTCATACCTGTTGTAGAGAATTTAGGAATCTCATTGTACAAACACAAGTCTCAGTTAATGTGTTTGCGTTTCCCGGACCAGTTTGCTTGAAATTGAAGGTCAAATAAAATAAGAGTGAAAAGAGCTGCATCCAAATGGGGAAATGGTGCTCCACCATCTGCCAGACAATTTATGTGGTTCCTGAGGTTATCAGATCTTTCAATTAGGGTTTCAGTGCCCTATGACCCCAAACTGTTAGAGGAGGATTGTGGCTCTAGGACTTACCACTGGTGCAGAGAACGGCACACTCCTCATGGGCAAAGAGAACGTACTTTCACATTGAGATCTGCGTCTCTTAACCAAGTGCCTGGTATGTACCGAGTGCTAAGTAAATGTTAGTTGAGACGAAATCGTAGTTAAAATTTGAGTAGCTGTTTACAGTAAAACATGTATGTCTGTCTCTTTTAGTCTAAAGTGTAGGTTCTAAACTTTTCAAAAACAAGGGACATACCTCACAGCTATGGGACACCATTTACAGCGGCCACATGGAACAGAAACTGGCAGATGTTGACGTGATGACAGAGGCAGTCCCTGCCTCAGTGACTTCTCCTGTCAGGTTTATCTGATCACGGTGCCCCTCGCTGAAGGACAACCATGAGTAGAGTTCCTGCCTCGGTGTACTGCAAACCACAGGCGTGACATCCCGAGTAGACGTCAGTGAGCACGATTGATCTCAGGAAATGAACCATGCCATGAGGATGGAAAACCAGAGCCGTCTCTCACATCAGGATTTGCTCTTTAATGTAAAAACCTAAATCACAAAGCAAGAGTCAAGCCTTGGGGAAAGAAGACCTTCGGGCGCACCTGCTCTCGGTGAGGCTGACGCGGTGTCTTACTTTTCTCATCCCTAGTTCTCTCGAGTGGGGAACCTTGGAGCCCTTGTTCTGTCCTCCCAAAGGCCAGTGCTGGGATGTCAGCCCACAGGCACGGTGACCTTGCCCACCTGGGGTTCAGTGGGGCCCCTCGCCTTCATGCCGTTCTGCTTATCCTACTAGGCCCAGTTGTATTTCCCAAAACATACGTGAGTTTCTGTTCTTTTCACTCAATAGCACGGCTGTTGATAAATGAAGTGAATGCTGCAAGGGGTCATGACCGCCCACACAGCACGTGACCTTTGACTGTCTTCTCCTACTCCAGTGTCCAGATCACTGTGGGAATTCAGTGCCCACTAACGCACAGTGATTTTGTGATCCTTCTAGAAAGCTGGTTCCTTCCTTTTTCCCTATTCTTTTCTTTGCCCCTTTTCGTTTGAGGCAGAATGATAGTACGGTGAGGCATGAGGTGCTTTCTAAATATCACTGTTTTCTTACCAGGAGCTGATTATTTTTTCTAATTCCTTACATCGGTGGTTCTCAACCATTTTTATCTTCTGACATACTTGAACCTATAGTTAAACTTTCACAGCACACTTAAATTATATTGATCAAAAAAAGAGTATAAATAAAGAATATACTTACTGTGCTTTGAACTTCTTTTGAAAAAAATTTCATTAATGATCTTAAAAATTTTCACGGCACACCTAAGATCCTGTCAGGGCACACTGACTGAGAATAGCTGCTAGAGATGGCTGTTCCATCTGCCAAAGATATTTCTTAAAAGCATTAAGGTGCATCTGGGTAGTGTTAATTTTTTAAAGTGTTTTGCCTGTTGGAATGCCCTTTCCTCCTGGATCGATAGGTCGGCCTGGGCTAGAAGGCTTGGAATATTTATTTCTTTGGGGTCTTTGTAGAGAATATGTCATGTTACATAGGCACTTTGAAATTGAGTGTCATAATTTCATTTCAAGGCATAAAGACCATTCCAAGAGAAAAGATTCATCAGGACAGCAGGTGCCAGCTCATGATCTTATTAGCATTTCTAAGCAGCAGCTGAAAGAAAAAGTTTTTTCTAAAAAGTATTTTAACTTATTTTTTACCAATTACAATAGAATTGTGATAGGGCCCAGATGTTAATTACTTTTTTCTTTGGTCTGTCTGATTTTCTTGATACATTATAGTAGTAATTTCTAGTTTGTGAATTAGGGGAAAATGCTCTCTCTCTTTTTTTTTTTTTTTCCTTCCCATCCTTTTTCAAAGAGCAGTTCTGCAGCCTGGTCAAGTGAATTAATGAGGGTCTGACCTCCATCAAGACTGAATTTATGTGCACTTGGATGTAAAGACACTTGGACACAACTGCAAATCCTCGTGCCAAGGCAGGCCGAAAAAATCAAGGGGCCCAATTTATTATTTCTAAAAAAAGATAAACTGGGCCTGTGAAAGTTAATCAAACAGAAATGCAGCATGCTGTTAACCCTGGATCTGCCTCTAAGGAGGCAGCACTCGGGGGGCCTAGAGTGGAAGGCCTCACCCCCAGCTCAAGGGTTTTTGTTTTGTTTTGTTTAGAGCTCTGCTCTGAGCGAGATTCAGAGAGGCACCATGGAGCTGGGTTTTAGCCTCTTACAGGATCAAATCAGGCATTGTCACGAGGGTCCCAGCCAGAAGGCAAAGGCAGGTGCTCTCCATAAAGCCTGGTGTACCTGACGTGGTGTGAGGTGATTTGACACCTGAAAGCACTTTGTCACTCTATCATTGTGGCCCCTGGGAAGTGGGACAATATAAGTGCTTGTGAAAGAGCCACTTCTTAACATTCTAACACTTTTGATTTTTTTACACCAGGTTGAAAAATTAGCTTTAGAAGTATGTACTTTAATTCCTAGTGTTTGTAAGGCTGTGAACCATAAGTCAGTCTGTGGGTAAAGCCCAGAGAAGTGTCTGCAGACACGTGGACGTGGCTCATCGCACTCCATCCCGCCCTGCGGCCTCTCAAACCCACCTCGAATCTGGTTTCTGTTATTAAAGATGCCATTCCTCATGAGTGCCTCCTAGTCTTACAATTATCAAAGCAGCAAGTGAGCTGGGAGAGAAACAGAAATGTTTCACTGTATTCTATTGTATAATTTGCTTATGTAGGTAGTATGAGTATATAGTTTTATATTGAAATATTTCTGAGTAGGGTTTCCTCTTGGCTTTGAACCCAAATAATGCAATTATAAGAAGAAAACAGGACTCCCCTCCCCTGTTTACCTAATTCCCATCCCTCTGGCACTCAGGGGCCTACACTTCCAACAGAAACGACAGGGGCTTCTGAATGCAGGCATAACCGCATCTGCAGTTACAGACGTGGTAGAGTGAAAATCACTGCGTACCACCAGTTCCTTAGTGCTTGTCCACCTGTATTATCTAATGGTTCCCCCCAACCCTCCCAACCCCCAGTTTCTGTTGTTTTTGTTTTGCAATTGTCTCACGGGGCTTTGTACTGCTCAGTGGCTCTGGACAGTTCTCGCAGCTCCCTGGAGTTCACAGCAAGGAGGTATTTGAAACTAGCTGCTGTCCCGTAACTCGCCACACACCCCAGGCACAGTGGGCAAGACCTGACCAGGCTTAGCTGGGCCCTCGGGGGATGTGGTCCTGGTTCCAGAGTGCCCAGCGCTTCTGCCAGAAGGCCCCTGCTGGCTCACCCACCCCCCTTCTCTTTTCCTGCTGTCTCCTTCCCTCAAGAATGGGTCTGGCTGGTCTCCTCGTTCCTGGACCACTGGCAATGGCCTGTTTAGCGTTTGCTAGGTTTATAGCGGCATTGCATGGGCATTGTGCCTCCGAGTTTATTCAATTATGTGGTCCATTGTACAGATTGAAAAACTGAGGCTCAGAAAGTAACTTCCCAAAACAATTCTCACTACGGAAGGACCACTATTTACTGTCCTGTCCTCACGGTGGGGCATCTGTGGGAGGCAGATAGGTTGACTTCATAGTGATTGCTCTGCTTCAGTTCTGGGGTAACCAGGAAAATCCGCCTGCAAGCAGGTAATTTCTGGGGGTTCTTTAGACTCACAAAATAAAAGAATATGGAGGTGCCAGGATGACTAGGCCCATGCATTTGAGAGTCAACAGATGGGTCGGATTAAACTCTTCTGAATATGTAAACTAGAAAACCTGGTTGACTCCTCCTACCTGAACAGAACTGACTTCTCCCTGCCCCTCGATTCACATACACCACTGGCTGTTTAACACCCCCCTGCCGCCCACCCTGGCTTTCTTGCTATCAGTCTGCCTAAGAACTTGGGATCCTTTTAACCCTCTCTTTTGTGTATGCACCTTTGTTAAACACTAATAAAAACCTTCCGATGAAGCCAGGGAGGGGCTGCGTGATCTCAGTCTATGCAGCCGGTGTTGGTGTGAGCCATCAAGTGCCAGGCATCCTCAGATTTGTTTTTCCTTAAAACTGGTGTTGAGTTAGTTATTTCCAGCGTCCTTTCCCAGCCAGCATTCAAACCAGGTTGGGGTTCGCACTCATTGACCCCCAACAGGCATCCTTCCCCAGTCATCCAGCCTCACTCAGGACAGGCTGCAGGGCGGTGCTCAGGACAGAAGCAGCACTGGGGTTCCCAGAGACAGAAGCCTCTCTCCTGTGCCCCCCAGACCTCTGCACCGCTGAGAGGCCACAGTGAGTCTCTGTGGGGTGAGTACGGGGCCTGTGTCGTGCCGCCCAGCTGTGCCCTTTGTCCTGCAACATGAAGACCTTGTTACTGTCTTTTCCACTTATCCCCAGACTCCGCTCCATACCTCCATATACTCCAGAAGTGCTTGCCGGGCACCTCAGGAAATCATGCTGACTGAAGCAGCAATTTCCAGGTAGTTGCTAATGTTTCTGATATTTCCACTAGAAAGAAAACAGGCACGCTGTAGTCAGAATAGTCTTTGGTTCATAGTGTTGGTCTAATAAATATTTGCTGGATAAGGAAATGTTTTCAGGATACACTAGCTTGGCCTCTAACTAGCTGTGTGATTTTAGACAGGCAGTGTAACTCCCCTGAAGTACAGAGTCCTTATCTGTAAAGTAAAGTGATTGCTTCTCTAAGGCTGGGCTGTCTCTAATATTTTATAATTTAGAAGACAGAGAATTAAATCTTTAGATTTATTTTGGACAAGTTCTACCACATAAGTTGGCTGGTCTGAAATATAATACTGCAAAGTACGAACATCTGTGTATGTTTAGTTGGGAACCTGCACTGGCTTCATTTGAAATACAAAGTTATTACTTTTTTTGCTACCCTAAGACAGGGCTCTAAGTGGTCATGTGGCAGCACGCTCAATAACAAACGTGCCCACGGGGTCATCCCAGGCAGGCAGCATGCCTGAAACACCTGTTAGCCCGGCAGGACATGGGGCTCTTCCCCTGGAGAAACAGACACAGAAGGTGAAACTTATATCACAGTCTTGCTTTGTGCTTATTTAGCTCTGGGTTAACTACTTACCTGTGAACGGCGTTTTGTTCTTTCACCATCTTCAGGTGCTGGTTTCAGGCCAGGCATGTGTGAGTCCGGGGCCAACTTGAGCTTAGCAGGGGTTTCAGGGTCAGCCTGCCTGTGTCTGAGTCTCAGCTTCTGCCCTGTCAGTTGTGACATGGGGGAAGAGATTTACCTTCCATCCCTTGTTTCCGTCTGTAAAAAGCAGATAATGACACAGGGTTATTGCTAAGATTAAATGTAGATTATTGTTATCATTAAATTACAACAGTGCCTGGCATATGTAAGGACTTTAAAAATGTTACATGCATTACAGCATGCCTAGAACATGGCAGCCTCGTAATGGTGGGGAGGAGGGAGCAAGGAGGGCACAGTTCCTGTCCTTGTGAGACCCGTGTCCATTGCAGTCCTTACAATGACCTGTGACAATGACCTGTGACAATGACATTCCCATTTTTTAGGTGAGAAAATGTCAAGTCTGCCCCTTCCAGGATGTCAGCTGCACAAGGGAAGGAGCTCATCTGCTCCATGCTTTTAAGACTCCCGATCTCCAGTCCTTGGAAGAGCTCCCAGCATATCCCAGGGGCTCCGTGGGCGTGAACAGGTGCCCAGCTGACCTCCCACATGGCCCCAAGTCTGCCAGGACCCTTCATTTTCATTCACGTACCTCTACTCTCAGCTTCTGATCTGACTGTAATGGCTCTTGGGGCTGAGGAAGGTGAAGCACAAGGACCATGTGGTGACGGTGTCCTGTCCTGTGCCTCGATTTCCCTGATCCCCAATCACACACATCCTTCTTCCATCCTAAGTACGGACTGTGACTGCCAGGTCTATGACAAATCTTCCTGCCCTTCTCTTCCTCTGTCCCTCCCCCCAAATACACGTGACACCCTGCTCTGTGCCCATCCCCACGCCAAGCAAAGTCCAGCGGCGCCTGTCGAGTGGTGCTTGTGCTCTGGGCAGACATTCACCCAGTAACACACCGGGAGGTGGCAGAGCTTAGGCGCCCACAAGAATGGCTCATGGGGAGGAATGTGGGATGACCTGAGGGTGAGTAGGGGGTCCATTGACAAAGTTCTTCCCAGAAGGAGCAGGTGGTGCAAAAGTCTTGGGTGTCACAGGGGCTGGGTGCCGGGAGTGGGGGCTGAGGAAAGGCAGCGAGGCAGGGGTGGGGCGAGGCAGTGCTGGGTGAATCATCTGACTGGTCTTGCCCTCTGGGCTGTGGGGCAGTGCTGGGAAAGACAAGCCCACTGTGCCTTGACCACAGTGTGCAGAGGGGTGAGGATGAGGATGGAGACCATTAGGACATGTGACTAGTGCAGGAGGGACGGTGCTGTGGGTGAGGAAAGGTAGGGGCTCGGGGCTCCTCGGGACACAGTGACAGGTAGGACATAAGGGGAGGGCTGGAGAATGCTCAGTAGAGACGGTAGCTCCCGCAGCACTGTGCGCGCCCTTCTCAGAGGGAGCACAAGTGTGGTCAAGGCTTATCAGGACAGGGCTCACCCCCTGTGTGATCTAGGCCATTAAGCCTAGCGGGCAGGGTGGAGCTGTCCCTAGTCCTGCTACTGGCCTGGCCTCTCCAGGTTGGCTCCTGAATGCCCCCCATGTTCAATGAGGGCTTTCCCCTCTAGAACTCAATTTCTGATCCCTGTAAGCTCTGGACACCACTTGGCTAACAGTTCTGTGACACTGCTTCCTGTGTCACCCTGTGCAGGCACACTGGTCCCTGGCCAAGGCCCTGGCCAAGGTCCCCTGGCAGATCCTAGAGCTGCTCTGGACTAGCTTCATGCTCCCAGAACTCCGTGCCGTGAGTCTGGACCCCTCTTCCTTTCTGCTCTCAGGGCTCTCCGCCCCGTGCTGTTCCATATCACACACAGTGTCCCAGACTTTGTCCAGTTTTCTAGTTGCTTATGATGCGAGTGTGGGTCTGGATGCTGTTGCTTTCTTGGTGTGGAAGCGGATGTTCCAGGATCCCTTTTCAGGGGGGAAATCTTGGTTCAGATAAGGCTGCCAGGTAAAATATGGAGCCCCTGGTTAAATTAGAATTTCAGGTAAATAACGCATAATCTTTTAGTTTCAGTACACCCCACATTGGGTGTCCTGGGTGTGTGTCTGAGCTGAGGGGCCTGGAGTGGGCACCTGTCCTCTGCGCCTTCCCTCCTCCCTGCCCCCTATGAAGATTCCTCACATCAAATCAGCGCCTCCCCCAACAAGGGAAAATTGTTTATCTCATCCAGGGCCTCTGGGCCTTAGCACTGAGGAAACCTGGGGAGACAAGGGGCCGTGTGATGCTGCAGGCTGGGATCACAGGGACGTCACCACCCCCGGCTTCCCAGGAATGCCACTGAAGGCCAAGGACGATTCCCAGAACTTGGCTTGTTAGTCACTGATCCTGCCCATTTCTGATGCCAGTTGGTGGTGCTACCTGAAATGACGATGTTGTCTGCAGCCGTGCCACCCTGACTGTGCTGGGCTCATCCAACATGACAGAATATCTAGAAAACATGTTAAATAAGTGAAATTTAAGAGCTGGTTCTAAATTAATCAAGTTTTAGCTTTGAAATGTTACTGTGATTGCTTCTGTAAGCTTTTACTTAATGGGAACATTGTAATTCTTTACAAACTTAGCAAATTAAAAATGTTTTTTAATTAGAAAAATAATTATGAAATGGGAATGCGGAACTTACTAATGATAGGTTCTTGTTAATTGAAACTATTTATTGTCACTACTCGATAGATGATGGTGTGCAGTCCAGATGTGGAGACGGGAGCTGATCACTTCACTTTTGGCAAATACCAATTCCGAGGGCCTTGCCAGATGCTGAACACAAACTAAGAGAATGTGTTTCTGAGAAGAAGTCCCTGCACAGAGGACCAAAGGGTAAACTATTACGGCAAAAACCTTAGAATGGAGGTATGTTGGTTAATTAATATATTTACATTTCCTTGCTTTAAGGAAAAATGTAGCAGTTTCATTGAAAACAAATCTGCTGCTATTTTTTCATACCATGCGAAAAAAGTAGCTATAATAAAACTAGCATGGGATGGATCAGATAGGAGGTCAGCAGAGACAGGAAGGCTACCCAAGTCAGTGCTTAGCGTCCCTCCCATTCTGCTCATCCTTTGCTTCCAGAGAATGAAACTTCTGAGTTCTGCTGGGGAGGCTCGGGTGGGGTGGGTGTTGGGTGGGTGGTGCTGTTAGAGGGTACCTGTGAGTTGTGCCGCCCACACTAACTCACTCCTTCCTTCCTCCCTTCCTTTCCCTCCCTTCCTTTCTTCCCAGCTAACGCGTCTGCAGTTACTGAGGGGTGGTGTAGGACGGAGCTCCTCGGAGATGTCGCTGTGTCTTAGCAGCTGTGGGCGGTGCTGGCGAGGGAAATCCTCCCATGTGGCATGCTGACACGATCTCCCAGTCTTTTGCTTTTTTCTCACTTTGATCCCCAAGCTCTGAAATGCTTTAGACTCCATAAAAGTTACTAGCATAATAAACACCCACTTTCCTTTCTCCAGGGTTCATCAGTAGGATCATTTCATATTCATATTGGAGTCTAGCCCCCCTCCCTTTTGTGGAGCTATTTGTGAGATAGGTGCAGAGTGTTGGCGTGGTAGCCCTGGACATTCACACTTCCTGCGGGCACACGTTCCTATATAGCCACACTGTGACCCTTAGCGTCTTCATTGGCTATTGCTGTTGTAATAAACTGACACACACTCCATGGTGTAAAAACCGAATCCGTTACTGTGCAGTTGTGGAGGTCGGAATTCTGAAATGGGTCTCAGGGGCTGGATCAAAGTGAGGACGGGGCAGACGGGGCTGCCGCTCACTGGAGGCTTTCTGGGGAGAACCCAGTTCTGTCCTTTCCAGCGTCTGGAGGTCGCCTGCATCCCTGGGCTGGTAGTGCCTTCTGAATTCAAACCAGCATGGGTGATGGAGTTCTCCCACCCCCCCTGCTCTGACTCTTCTGCCTCTCTCTAGCTTCTTAGGATGTTGGGGATTAATTTGGGCCCACTGGAGAGTCCAGGAGACTAGCCCTGCCCAAAGGAAGGTCAGCTGACCAGCACCTGCAGCCTTCCCCTGTCCCTGCAACGTGAAGTACCCACAGGGTCTGGGGGTTGGGATCTGAGCACCTTGGAGGGGGTGGGCACTATTCTGTTGCACTCAGGAAACACACCATTTAATATATTTCCCCAGGTCATCCAAAAATGTTCTTTAAGGCTGGCTTAATAAAAAAATCCAGAGGTTTACCTCCTTTGTGTTTACATGGATGGAGCTGGAACATGTTCTTTGAACTTCTTTTGAAAATAATTTAATTAGCTCGGTGCCTATGGCTCAAGTGGCTAAGGCGCCACCACATACACCTGAGCTGGAGGGTTCGAATCCAGCCCGGCCCTGCCAAACAACAATGGCTGCAACCAAAAAAAAAAAAAAAAAAAAAAAAAGCCAGGCTTTGTGGCAGGTGCCTGTAGTCCCAGCTACTTGGGAGGCTGAGGCAGGAGAATCACTTGATCCCAGGAGTTGGAGGCTGCTGGGAGCTGTGATGGCACTCTACCCAGGGTGACAGCTTGAGGCTCTGTCTCAAAAAAAAATTAATCAATGATCTTTAAAAATGTTTGCAGCACACCTAAGATCCACTCATGGCACACCAATGTGCCATGGCACACCGGATGAAAATTACTGATGTATAGTATTTTTTTTAAAAAAACCCATCTCTAGAAACACATTTCCTCTTGGGAGATTGAAAGGGCAAGATAGTAGTTGTTCTGAGCAATTGATGAAACTGAGCTATTCCACCCAGAAGGGAACTCCATAACTCCTGTACCTAAGCCCTTAATCCATGACACCTCATCACAGTTATTTTCAGAAAACATGTCTTACATTAGCACTTCTCACAGTAGTACAAAGCGATTTGACAAGTGGGTTATTTTTAGCAACCAAGGTGACAAAATGAGAGGGATGGCCTTCCTTGTCTGTTTTCCATGCTTCATTTTTCTTCAAACTGTATTTAAACTTTTTACTAGAAGCTATAATATTTGACTAAGCCACAAATGCTGAGAAACACCCACACCAACAGAAAAGGAATTCTTTCCAACATGTGTTTGGTTTCGTTCATTTAAAATTAAGTATTAAAAACGTAAAGAAAAGAAGTTTAGGTTAATTTTGGTAGTTAACCTCAAGAATGAGAAGGGAGGGCGGCGCCTGTGGCTCAGTGGGTAGGGTGCAGGCCCCATATACTGAGGGTGGCTGGTTCAAACCCGGTCCCAGCCAAACTGCAACAAAAAATAGCCAGGCATTATGGCAGGCGCCTGTAGTCCCAGCTACTCAGAAGGCTGAGGCAAGAGAATCGCCTAAGCCCAGGAGTTGGAGGTTGCTGTGAGCTGTGATACCATAGGACTCTACCAAGGGTGATAGAGTAAGACTCTGTCTCAAAAAAAAATAAATAAATAAAATAAAATAAAAATGAGAAGGGAAAGCAGGCCCTGACATCCATTTATTCACTCAACAAATAATCAGTTACTAAGAATAATTCCCATTTTATGCATGTTATGTGCCAGACAATTTGCAAAGTGCTTTTTTCTTTTTTTCTTTGTAGAGACAGAGTCTCACTTTATGGCCCTTGGTAGAGTGCTGTGGCATCACAGCTCACAGCAACCTCCAACTCCTGGACTTAGGCGATTCTCTTGCCTCAGCCTCCCAAGCAGCTGGGACTACCGGCGCCCGCCACAACACCCAGCTATTTTTTTGTTGCAGTTGGCCGGGGCCAGGTTTGAACCTGCCACCCTTGGTATATGGGGCCAGCACCCTACTCACTGAGCCACAGGTGCCGCACTGCAAAGACATATATTGTTTCACTGAATCAGCCAGAAAAATCACACAAAAAAAGTGTTACTATTGCCTTTATTTTATGGAGAGAGGAGTGGGGAATAGAGGTTTGAAGAGATTAAGTAACTTGCCCAAGGTCAGCCTTATTCCAAAGCTTCTCGACTTTGGAATAGTATGAAATATTGCCCTTCTGAGTACCTGCCATACTTCAGACTCCATGCTAGATGTTAGAGATACAACAGTGACCTAGACATGGTCCCTGTGCTCTCAAACATTAAGGTTTAGGTAGAGGAAACAGACTATTGAATGGCTAAGTATAATGTAGCCATGTCTTCTTCTCAGATAATCCTTGATTATGATTACATGTAAAGGTAATCAGTAATTCCAAATGATGAATATAAACACCTCAAAATATTTAAATTCCTTTTTTAAGTCCTCAGAGCAAAGGCCTCTTCCCTACATGTCTCCGGAAGATCCCTAAGAGTCATGAATGCACTTTAGGATATTTACACATTCTTTCACTTTGTGGCTCTGGGCCAGATGTGGGTACTGACACCCCCTTGGCCTTGAGAAACAATGAGAAATAAAATACAGAAATACATGCATTGATGGAAAAGAATCAGCTGATGGAAAATTTTCAAGTCTTCAACATAATAGTTACATTCCATTTCAAATGTACTTTTGCACTTACACTAATTGAGCATGAAGGAAGCATCACCCGGTCCATGACTGTACTTTACAGGCAATTTTGAAATATATTCCTTAGAAAATGACAGTGATGACCCTGTAAGTTATAAACTTGCAATGCAATTTTGAAGGCAAAGGGTTGGAAGACCTAAATATCAAGAAGTGACAATAGGTTCGGTGCCTGTAGCACAGTGGTTATGGTGCCAACCACATACACCAAGACTGGCAGGTTTGAACTCGGCCTGGGCCAGCTAAACAATGATAACTGCAACAACAACAACAACAACAAAAATAGCCAGGCATTGTAGCGGGCGCCCGTAGTCCCAGCTACTTGGAAAGCGGAGGCAGGAGACTCACTTGAGCCCAGGAGTTGAGGTTCCTGCGAGCTGTGATGCCACGGCACTCTACCCAGGGTAACACTTGAGGCTCTGTCTCAAAAAAAATAAAAAATAAAAAAAAATAAGTGACAATTCTCTTATCCCCTCCAGACCCAAAACAATCAAATGGCATTATCAAATACTTTAAATCCTGTGGTTCTCAAAGCTGGCTAAATATTGAAATCACTGGAGAAATTTTGATATTACTATTGCCTTTGTCCTACCCCAGTATTATAATGATTTAATTGGTCTGGGTATGGTCTGGGCTATGGAAGTTCAGAAAGTTCCCTGGGGGATTTTAATGTACAGACAAATTTGGGAACCATAGCCTTTTTTTTCTTTGAACCACAGCCTTAATCAGATGATCAGAATCTCAGCTGTACATTCAAATCACTGTGAGAATCCTTTAAAATTCCAGATGTTTGGGCCACACTTCAGTCCAATTAAATCAGAATATCTGGGGTAAGGCTCAAACCTCAGGAACTAGGTGTGTAAAAACCTCCCCAGCTGATTCCAATGTGCTGCCAAGATTAGAAACCACCACAGCAGGCATTCCAATTCCATTTGGAATTTCACCACAGCAGCAATTCCAAAACTGCACAGGTAATGATACAATTTGCACTCATTGGTTCTATAACTCTAAGATGACGCTAAAGAGAAGAAGCAAGTTCTAGAAGACAGATAAGAAGCAGGCTAAGTACAACCCCTTAAAACAACTGTCCTACTTTAATATTAAAACGGGCTCACGGCTTGGCATCTGTGGCTTAAGTGGCTAAGGCGCCAGCCACATACACCTGAACTGGCGGATTCGAATCCAGCCCGGGCCCTCCAAACAACAATGATGCTGCAACCAAAAAATAGCCGGGTGTTGTGGCAGGCGCCTGTAGTCCTTGCTACTTGGGAGGTGGAGGCAGGAGAATCGCTTGAGCCCAGGAGTTGGAGGTTTCTGTGAGCTGTGATGCCACAGCACTCTACCCAGGGCGACAGCTTGAGGCTCTGTCTCAAAAAAAGAAAAGGAAAACAAACAAACAAACAAAAAAAAAGGGCTCACTTTTCTCTTGAATGTTAAGTTTTGTTTTGTTTTTGTTTTTTTTTTTTTGAGACAGAGTGCCACTCTGTCACCCTGGGTAGAAGGCCGTGGCATCATAGCTCACAGCAACCTCAAATTCTTGGGCTCAAGCAATCCTCTTGCCTCAGCCTCCCAAGTAGCTGGGACTACAGGCGCCCACCACAACACCTGGCTAGTTTTTTAGTTTCTTTGTTTTTAGAGACAGGGTCTCACTCTTGCTCAGGCTGGTCTCAAACTCCTGAGCTCAAGCAATCCATGCACCTCAGCCTTCCAGAGAGTCAAATGTTAATTTTATGGCTTGTCTAAGATTATAGAAACTGATGATAGTTAAGCCCAACTTTCTACCACACCCACCAAAATAAGTACAGAAGAAATGGGAAAAAAAATTTATTAAAGAGATGAAAACCTTTACAGAGTATGGCAAACCTGTGCTCAAAACTCCTGGGTAGGTCGAGACAAGGAGAAAGTAGAAAAGTAAGCTATTTGGTTATGTATTACCCAACTACTATAGTTAGTATTTATCTACAACTTGATGTGCGCTTTTACTCATTATCCCAAATGCTAGGCTTGAAGATAAAACCCCAGTTATTCTCCTTGGCTACGCATTAGAGTCATCTGGAAAACTTCTTTAAAAAATGATGGTAGGGCCACCCCCAAAGTAGTTAGGACTATAGACATGCGCCACCACGCCCAACTAATGTTTCTATTTTTTGTAGAGATGGGGTCTCCCTCTTGCTCAGGCTGGTCTTGAACTCTTAAACTCAAGCAATCCTCCTACCTTGAGTAGTACTAAGATAACACTAGCTGCCATGAGCCACTGTGCCCAGCCTAGTCTTTTAAAATTCCCTCCAAAGGCCAGGCACGGTGGCTCACGCCTGTAATCCTAGCACTCTGGGAGGCCAAGGTGGGTGGATTGCCTGAGCTCATGAGTTTAAGACCAGCCCGAGGTAGAGCCAGACGTCATCTCTAAAAACAGCCAGATGTTGTGGCAGACAACTGTAGTCCCAGCTACCTGGGAGGCTGAGGCGATAGATACTTAAACCCAAGAGTTTAAGATTGCTGTGAGCTATGATTCCATAGCATTCTACCCAGGGTGGCAAAGTGAGTCTGTCTCAAAATAAATAAATAAATAAATAAATAAATAAATAAATAAATAAATAAATAAAGTACCTGTAAGTTCCTAGAAAATATAAGGGTTTGTAGTAAATGAGCTTTTCCAATTGTAAAATATCTATGGCAGTGGATTGAAAACCTGGCTGTACATTGATATCATCTGGAGAGCAATTTTTTTTAATCTTTATTTTTTTGAGACAGAGTCTCACTTTGTTGCCCTCAGTAGAGTGCCATGGCGTCACAGTGCATAGCAACCTCAAACTTTTGGGCTAAAGCGATTCTCTTGCCTCAGCCTCCCTGGTAACTCGGAGTACAGGTGGACATCACAACATCTCGCTATTTTTAGAGATACTAATGAACCTGAGAGCTCAAGCAATCCACCCACCTCTGCCTCCCAGAGTGCCATGATTACAGGCATGAGCCACCACACCCAGCTAGGAACTTATAGGTACTTCAGTTAACACTAGTCTGTATGTCCCAACCCCAATTTTTACTGTTCTTCCTTATCCTTTATTATGCAATGTGACCAATTTAGGTTACCAACTTGTCCCAGTTTGTCTGAGATGCTCTCAGTTTTAGCACTGCAAGTCCCATGTCCCAGGAAAATCAGGACAGTTGGTCACCATACCAATGTTTTGCAGCTCACAAACTGTAACACGCTATTAGATTTTTTTTTTAGCCAGAGTCTCACTCTGTCACCCTGGGTAGAGTGCCATTTCTCACAGCAACCTCAAATTCTTGGGCTCAAGCAATCCTCTTGCCTCTGCTTCCCAAGTAGCTGGAACTGCAGGTGCCTACCACAACACCCGGTTATTTTTAGAGATGGGGTCTAACTGTTGCTCAGGTTGGTCTCCAGTTCTTCAGCTCAAGTAATCCATCCACCTCAGCTCCCAAGAATACTAAGATTATAGGCGTGAGCTACCACACCCAGCCCTAGATTTTTTTTTTAACACCTAGCATCCAAATCTTGGATCATTATCCATTGAAAGGGATAAGGGTTCACTAGAAATGACTGATTCTAGGACTAGGGCAGGGAAAATGTACAGTGAGCCTGAAAATCTTGCAACAGAATCTAAGAAACTGCTCAAAGACTAGTGGAGTCATTTCTAAATGACATGGGAGCCAAACCTGAGGAGACTGCCATTGGCCAAACTGGAGAAAATTTGAGCATCAAAAAAGAAAATGATTGAACTGAACTTTTTTTTGAGCTGAACTTAAAACATTGAATTCAAATAAGAAAAATCTGAATCAAGTGATATTTAAAAAAAAAAAAAACAATTTTGTCACCATTGGAAATAACTATCATATCCTATCATATTAACTTCTTGCTCTGAAAATTAGTATTTAAGGGAAAAGAATAAGGCATTTACCTTGAATTCTTGGAGGGGCTCTACTTGATACCTACAAATGAGGAAAAGCTCATCTTTACAGAAGAATGCCAACTAATAAACATAGACTGATGGAAAGAATTAGGAAATCGCCATTTTGCAAACCCAATTAAATTGAGTAGGAAAATAAATTTTTAAAATTAAAAAAAAAAATGGCTTGGTGCCTGTGGCTCAAGCAGCTAAGGCGCCAGCCACATACACCAGAACTGGCAGGTTTGAATCCAGCCCTGGCCCACCAAACAACAATGACAACTACAACCAAAGAATAGCCGGGTGTTGTGGTGGGTGCCTGTAGTCCCAGCTACTTGGGAGGCAGAGGCGTGAGAATCGCTTGAACCCAGGAGTTTGATGTTGCTGAGCTGTGATGCCACGGCACTCTACCCAAAGAGACAGCTTAAGGCTCTGCCTCAAAAATAAATAAATAAATAAATAAATAAATAAATAAATAAATAAATAAATATTTAAAAAAATAAATGACTGAGTCAGGAAAGAGTAATAAATAGATACTCAAATCTTTAGGCAAGGCCAGGTGGGGGGGCTCATGCCTGTAATCCTAGCACTCTGGGAGGCTGAGGTGAGTAGATCACCTGAGCTCCTACCTTGGAGTCCTGAGTGACAGCAAGACACAAGTCTCTACTAAAAAAATAAAAATAGCTTGACATTGTGGTGGGCACCTGTAGTCAGCCACTAATACGTCCCTTCTGGAAGGATGTTTGGAGAATACTTAGAGACCTAAAAATAGACCTGCCCTTCGATCCTATAATTCCTTTACTAGGTTTATACCCAGAAGACCAAAAGTCACAATATAACAAAGACATCTGTACCAGAATGTTTATTGCAGCCCAATTCATAATTGCTAAGTCATGGAATGAGTTTAGATGCCTTGCCCCAGCCTATTATTAACTGAAAAGCCAAGAACAGAACAGAGATCTAGTGACTTTTTTACAGTG
>CAUYPK010021771.1:0-43273 GCA_963574355.1 Loris lydekkerianus
TAGGTAATGGTTTTCTTTCGTCTGGCAGCTTTCAGAATTTTCTCCTTCATATTAACTTTAGTGAAATTGATTATGATGTGTCTGGGGGATGTCTTATTCGGGTTGAGTTGTGCTGGAGTTCTGAAACTGTCTGCTATCTGAATACAGGGAAGCTGTTACTCAGCCGCCATTTTTAATCCACTCTCTATATTTCAAGGTTTTAATAAAAGCTTGTAACTAGTCACTACCATATTGGACACCAGACAGCACAGATTATAGAACATTCCATCATTACAGAAAATTCCATCCAACAGCATCGAATTGTGCTGTTCTTAAGATCTCTTATATTTATCCCAGATATCCTGCCCACACTGTAGATTTAATAAAAATGCAACAGAGCACCTTCTGTAGTGGCCCAGAAGAAGGATATCCTAGGTGTCAGACACTGTCTTGGCTCAAGGAGTTATTTAATGCAATTGTTTTAGGGATCAAATGGTAGCCCTTAGATAAGGGAAGAGAGGAGAAATAGTTCAGTCCCACTATATTTCTGCCTTTTATTCGCATCCCCTATGTGGAAAACACATTATAAAATCATAGAGAATGTTCAATTGCAGTGGAACTTTAGAGATCCCATGAGAAATCTCTTTCTCCTTCTTCTAAATTCAAAGAATTTTCCTTTGTTTGCTCTATTGTCCGAAGAATTGGGTTGTTATTATTGATGTGCTGACAGAATTTTTAAAGCAGGACAGTGGATCATGTTTGTTGGTGTTGTCTACAATATCTTGATGCCCTAAGACTAAGAAGAGACATGTTGGGACTCTTGATTATCTAATTTAGTTCTGAGTGTAATAAAAATAAGAGTAATAAATTCTGGAATGATTTTCTAGTGGGTCCTACAAAAGAGGAACCTTTGTTGGACTAGAACTTCTTAGTTGTGTCAGAACTCTTCATAGTTTAAAAAGCTAACTGGGAGGCATTAACAAGTTGATGGAAACCAGCTAACTTTTATTTTCTTTCAAAATGTTTCTGCCATAGGAAGCTAATTAAGTAAAGGTGCTGTCTTAAGAATCAGGCAGGCAAATTCATGCATACTCAGTTCAACATGATGTGCTAAGCAGTGGGAAATGTCCTTCAAATGGTTATAACATACCTGTGAAGGTAAGGCAATTATATGAAAAGTGTATGGAAATGCATTTCATAGAATTAATATGAATATATGCCCAACATGTGTGTGATAACTGAAGACCGTTACTTTAGGTGTTTATTCCTGGTTTATCTCTTTTCATATATGCATATCATTGTCTTGTAACCTTTAAAATTATCCTTACAAAGACTTTGTCATTTAAATGTTATTCTCAAATGGGATTTCCTGAACTGTTTCCATGTATTCTCCAATTAATTCGTACATCTTTCTTTTGATGAAAATATATGTCATTGCATCTCTGTCCTCACATATCCCTCCTATAATCTCCTTGCTCCTGAATGGACTATTAACATTCTGTATTTTCTAGGATCTCTTGCCTTCCAATCAAGTTTGTCTACTCAGAGGCTGCAGGAGATGGGAGGGTTAGAAGAGGGGAAAAGCCACAGACTTTGTCTACCACTCTCTGCTTCAGGTGACAGATCCAGGGGCTGTACCTTCTCTATCTCCACAGATCCTGTCACCCTGTGTGTCCCATGTGATATTCTTCAATCATTGTAATTAATTTTCTTTTATGATTAATAAGGCTTGAATATATTCTTATTACCAGTTATTATTGTGACCTGGTCCTGGAAACTTCCTTAATTTTTTTTTTTTATTAAATTATAGCTGTGTACATTAATGCAATCATGGGGTATATTGTGCTGGTTTTATATATAATTTGAAATATTTTCATCAAACTTGTGAACATAGCCTTCACGGCATTTTCTTAGTTATTGTGTTAAGACATTTACATTCTACAACTTTCTTAATTTTTTAAATCACTTACCCAAACTCCAGTGTAGCCTCAAATACTCATCTACTTCAGCAGGAAGTGATTTATCACTCTCTGGGACTTATTGTAAATGGCAAAAAGAAAAGTCCACTTACACATGGACATCAGTGTCTATAAGAAATTTCTTTTTCTGGGTGGCACCTGTGGCTCAGTAAGTAGGGCATCGGCCCTATATACTGAGGGTGGCAGGTTTGAACCTGGCCCTGGCCAAACTGCAACAAAAATAGCCAGGTGTGTGGCGGGCACCTGTAGTCTCAGCTGCTCAGGAAGCTGAGGCAAGAGAATTGCCTAAGCCCAGGAGTTGGAGGTTGCTGTGAGCTGTGATGCTATGCCACTCTATCACAGGTGATAAAGTGAGACTCTGTGTCTAAAAAAAAAAAAAAAAAAGAAAGAAAGAAAGAAAGAAATTTCTTTTTCTAACTGTGAACTAATCCTAATTCTCTTCCTGCAGTTACATTGGATAAAATGTACCAGAATTCACCATGGAGCTAAGAAACAAGGTTGAAAGTCATTAAATAAATTCAATGTACATCATTTCAGTGGAAATAAATTCTGAAAGTCTTTGAAAGTCATCAAATATATTTAATATTTCACGTGGGTGGAAACTCTTGAAGAGAAACATGAAAACAATATTTTGAATGCTTTTTTGTTTATATGTAATCAGGAGCTACTAATAAGAGGCCAGTTCACTCACCTTCAACAACTATTTTATTACATCAGTCATAGGACTCAGCCACAATGTCTTCAAAAAGCGAGTACATGTTGTAGGGATTGTTTTTCAAGGCCCAGGCTGGGATAAACCTTGAGGGGCAACATTATCTGAGTTGAAATACATATCCAGATTCCTAAATATTTTGACACAAAGTAGAACTCAAATGTGATTCTCTCAAATGAGCTTATCTCCTGAGGATAGGACAAAAGAGGTAACGAGAAGGAGGGATGAAAAGAAAAGACTTACACAGAGTTGAAGGGTAATCATAAAGGACAGGGAAAAAAGCCTTCCACATTTGGCTATTGGGGAGTTATCTAATTTTATATCAAATATCCGGCTGAGAACAACAAAAATAAGCAATGAAAATACCAGAGAGGTCAAGGGGTTAGAGGGAATATTGTAAAAACACCCTCATCTCCATTTCACATGGGAACTGATACAGAACAGTTTGCAATACTTTTCTCCTCCATCACGTTATTCTCCTTTTATTCCTTTAAGTGTCATCCCTTTAGAAGAACCTAAGGAAGCCCCTGTCCGTCGTGCTGCTTGTGAAAGGATGAGATGAGAAGAGGTAAACGGTGATCAGTCCCTTGTAGGTTACAAGGGGCGGGTTTTGTGAAGCATAATCATGTTTCCAAAAATGATTTTTCAAGAGTGGGCATATATGGACACTGTCCAGCCTGATTCAATGAACAGTGACCTCTAAATTATTTCTCAATAAAAACTATTTTAAAAATATGCAAACTGAGAATTCTTTACCAATTTAAATTTCCACATGCCTTTCTTCAGATAAGGCCCTGGTTGGGGGGGGGGGGTACATTTTTCTTTTTGTTTTTCTTTCTAAATGCATTCAGGAAATTTTGGCAAGAATTCCTCTAGACCAGGAAAGACATGGCACTTGTGTTTTGATTTGTGAGGGCAGCCATATACTTGTGGCGGTGTATGCTCAGTGTATGCTCAGGAGAGCATCTGCGCTTCACACACCGACCCTTGAAGCTGCATTCAGCACTTCTTCACGTTCGTCAATAAGAACTCTTTCCCTTCAATGGCACCATTCAGCAATGTGCATGTTACTAATGATTTGGGAAAAGATTTAGAGAAAGCAGTTTTATTTTAAATACCACAGAGCAGGCTTTCCATATACATTCTGTTCAATCTATCTTTTCTGAACTCAGGCTTCTCTTGGCTTGATACTGTCTCGACTTATCACTCTGATTCTTTTCCTGCATTAGCTTACTAAAATTTCTTCTGCTCCACAGCCTTCCAAAAGTCCAAGCCCAGACAGCCAATCCTCCTGCACAATATGCAGGCCAGCTGGTGGTCCCATCTTTGCTCCCATTCCTTTCTCAGTCCTGCTGGCTTACCCAACCTCCCCTACCCTAGTGGATCTCTTTGGGTGGTAAAATTTTGTCCAGTGCATTACATGTATAAACAGAAATGGGGGAAACATCCTTGGCATGCTTGCTCTGATTAATAAAAATTTAGCTTAGAATCAAGACTCCTTGGGACTTTACTTCTCAGTCTAAAGCACGCTACACATTCCACTTAAATTTGAATAACATCAAACATAACATCAAACATAAAAACACAAAAATTGGGGTGGCATAAAAATACAAGGTGTTATTCTTCCTTCTTACTTCCATGATTCTGTCCTAAATGCAGAAAACCAGTAAGGACATTAGCCAATAACAACACTTGGCCATAGCTATTAGCATAAGATAGTCAATAGCACATGTGCAGATGAAAGAATCATACTTTCATATGACATAACTACAAGAAATGTCACCTTCACAGTTCGGGTCATTTCCTTGTGATGACGTTTTATTTTTTTTTAAATGACCAAGATGATAAATACATTTACTTTGGATAGATTAAAATATCCTGTGACAGAACTGCTACAGTGTAATGCTGCACAGAGAGACCATGCTGGGAAAACTGCCAGCCTTGGAGAAGAGTGGAGAAGTGGGTTTCTGTCTTTTATTCTATTTTGAAGATTTGGGCTGGTTGTATTACTTTCTTCAATCCCACTGATGTACTAATTCATTTTAGCACTGGCATTTACTTGCAACTTAATACATAAAAGGTGCGTTTGTCCACCCAGGCATTAATTCACAAAATGATTGCTGACTCCCTAGTATTTGCAAGGTATCTTGCAATCTGGGTTATAAGATAAATAAGGTAATTCTCATTTTCATTAAGTTCACATTTAATCAAGGTATGCACAGAAAACATGAGAAAACAAACAATTATATACAGTAAAGATAGAATTGAAGGAGAGGTTGTTTATTGCCTGTAGGAAGCAGGCAAGCCAGAATGAATCTTTTCAAAATGTAAATCTGATCACGTCTCTCTCCCACTACCTATGAATTGGTACTATGACTATCCTTACCTTTCAGATGAAGCAAGCTTAGAGAGAGAAATACTTTGCATGAGAAAATAATTTGGTACCTAGAGTTTTTAAAAATCACTTAATATCAATACATATCATACATCACTTAATATCAATATATTTTTGATAAACCATGGAAAAGCTGAATTAACCAAACCTTTCCGGATTCCCTTATTATTCCATACAGTGTTGGTACCTGTGCTATATTTTGAAGACCTAGAAATACAAAACTATTACAAATGACAGGTTATCTGTAGGGTCTTGGCCTAGAGATGAGTTTACCAATAAGCAAACGTGAGCAAATTATTTGAATAGATTAAAAACTATACCTTTTATATATTTAATTAATATAGGTATATATTTTGATGATTTCTAGAAAGCCATTAGCAATCACTACTGTTATTTTATATAATCAATAAAATGATAAAATTCAGTAGTATCTCAGTTCTATTAAATCTCAGCATTTCCTCAGTGGCTCCTCTAGTTGATACCACCATTTCTCAGGGCAATATACACGGCATATCAGAAAATGCATATTCATTTTAAGAAAGGAAAACACTGTATTAAAATTATGATACTCAAGTCATGCTTGAATTCTATAATTATAGGAGATATAAGAAATAATATGAAATAAGCAAACATTGTTGGTATATATTGAATATTAAAATTTTAAAATATGCATGCATTTTTGGGGGCACCCTCTGTATTTTGCAGTGACAGAAAGACAGTCTCATCAAGCTTGAATGGAGGACCAAATATCTTAGGTGATATTTCTTCTCATGGTTACAGTGTATAAGACACTCCTGAGTGCTTGAGAATCTGATTATTGAGCATAACTTGAGTGGGATCCATAAATTATCATTTTAACTAGTTCTCAAGTGATTTAATTTAGTGATCAGGGAAAACATTTTGAAAAACACTGTTCTAGGAAATACTCACAGTGCTTCCTTGTGAAGGAAAAAAAAAGGAACCAAGCAACATCTTATTATTTAATTAGAAGAACAGGAAAACAGGGATAGAGAAAACATCGTCTTTGACAGGAAAAGATTTTATTCACTATATCATACAGATATAGTGCATAAAAATACAGAGCAGCAAGTTGAATTTGAATTTTAGGTAAATAATTCATAATGACCTCAACTTAACTCATTACATCTGCAATAACCCAATTTCTAAATAAGTTCATATTCTGAAGTCCTGGGGATTAGTATTAAGTCATTAAATATGAAATGTCTGATTTAAAATCAAAAATTTAGTTTATTATATCTCAAACAAGAAACAGTACAATTAATCAAAGTATGTACCTAAACTATGAACACATTTTTTTTCATCTGATTGGTAGCTGGTTTACGTCAGCAGTGAAGAAGCCTGGAGACCAAGGGGCAATTAAATCATGAAAGAAGTTTCCCACAGTTTGTTGGAGAATCAAATATTTTTTCTTGCAAGAAGTGTTCCAAAGCCTGAAAGAAGTGGTAGTCAGTTGGTGCAAGACCTGGTGAATACATGTGCTGTGGATGGCAGAGAGTTTCCAAGTCCAGCTTCTTTAATTTGAAGAGCATTGTTTGTGCAATAGCATTTTTTTGCAAGAGGACTGGTCTGTCTCTATTGACCAGTCTCAGCTGATTAATCATAAGCATCCTCACCATTTCATCCAATTGGTTACAGTAGACACCTGCTGTAATCAACTGAGTAGGTTTTATGAAACTGTAGTGGATAATACCAGTACTGAATCACCAGATACCATTAGCTTTTTAAAAAAGAATATTCACTTTTGAGCATGTTTCAGCACTTCATCTTTATCCAACTATTTTACTGAACAAAGAATACATTTTTCATCACACATAATGAAATAATATAGAAATGGTTCCCATTTTTGTCATGACAGCAAAGAAAAGCAATCTTACAGACTGTTTCTCTTCTGATGCTCATTTGACTCATGCAGAACCCACCTATCCAACTTCTTTACCTTGCTAATTTGTTTCAAATGATCCAATATTGCTGAAATAGTAATGTCAAACCTTGCTGCTAATTCACATGTAGTTGAGATGGATTCATTTCCACTACAGCTTTCAGATCATCGTTATCTACTTTGATCTCAGGTCATCCACCTGGGTCATTTTCAAGCTTAAAATAACTAGAAGAGAATTTCTCAAACCATCAACATACTGTGTGTTCTTTAGCCACCTCCTTCCCAAATACTTCATTGATATTTTGAGCTGTCTGTTAGGTGCAAAGCATTGGTTCCACAACAGAACTCATATTCAAAAATAACACACGTTTTTGATTTATCAGTGGTTGCACAGAACTTGCTTTAAAATTTTTCTGAAAGATAATTACAAGCCAAAATGTGTGTTTGGAAGAGTGAGGATGTACCTTCACAATAATAAAAAAAAAAAAAATGTCAAAGTGAAATGTCAAAGATATCAACTATCAAACTTTGTACTTCTGGAAATCGGACATTTCATACTTAATAACCTAATATTTCAAAACATGAATTGGATTCTTAACCTAATTCATAACAGTAAGATTCAAGAGAAATCACCCTAAAAATTCAAGCATGTTAAATAAGGATGTTCATCACTCTTCCTACACAGTAAGTGTTGAAGGAAACCCTTCTTGCTTTTCTCTATATGCAGTATAGAATTTTTCTCATCCATGGTGGAAGATGAATTACTCATCTGATTGCTGAAAGCTTGAATTTATTGTGCCATTTTTCTAGTGGCGGAAATGATTGCTTATGATATGCAGAGTGTGCCCTGGGTGCCAGTCTTCCGACATGGTATCTTGCATTTAGGCACAGTCCTCCTCTCGTTTCTACAGTATAAACATATTTGTGCAGGGCCTACCCATACGGTAGCAGGCTACCTTTCATCTTCATTCTTATTCTTATTGGAAGAGGGGGGAAATAAAATTTATTTTGAATTTTACAACAAATTTGCATGTAGGATCAGACTAGCTGTGTTAGAATCCAAAATCAGTAACTTACAATGCAATTCTTATCAAGTTATCGTGTGCTTATCAAGTTATTGTGTGCTTTAATAAAATGTTGATAATAACAATCTAGAAGGTAAAGAGTTGTTGTGAGGATGAAATGATTAATAAAAGTTAAACACTTAGAATAGTATCTAGCACACAGTAAGCACTATATAGAAGTCACAATTATGAACTCAATCATGAGATTATATACAGGGTGTCCATAAAGTTCATGTGCAATTTGCATAGTTGACCACCTCCCAATGTGCAATTAGCACACAAACTTTATGGACACCGTGTGTGTGTGTGTGTGTGTGTGTGTGTGTGTGCGCGCGCGCGCGCGTACATAGGAGAATCTCCATGGTTGATCACCTTCCTACATTGACCACTTCCTTATGATGACCAAATTTTCATAACTGGACATGCACCACATGCATGTATCAATACATTAAGCCTAGTCCCTTATGTCAACTACCTCCATATGTTGACAATTGATATATTGTCAACATATGGAGGTAGTTGTGTATATTGTGTATATATTATGTATATATATTCTGTATATATATATATAATATATATGGCATATATATTCTGTGTGTATATATATATATATATATACACATATGTATACATTTGCAGTAGGTAGAACAGTTTTTTGGTTATACAAAGGACTGACACAAAATATATTTACACAAGATATATATTTTTACTTTATAGGCCCCCATAAATTTCATATCTACCTCTCAAGTATAGCACCTCTTTATAAAAGAAGGAAGAAATATTTCCTTCAAAGGACTATTCTACATGGTGAGAACAAGGATGAATGAAAACACAGATATGTTGCCGTGCACCAGTCCAATAGAAAACACAAGATTTCCATGTTAAAGACAAAGGACTTGACTACCCACAGCACAGAAAACAGCAGGAGCATTAGCATATCTTTGTCAGTTTTCTTTGTCCCCATGTCTCACGAGGCCCAGATCATTAGTATTAGACTTGCAGAGGTTTTGTGCCCCAACTGAGGAACACAGAGCTTGGGGAATCCAATCCTGTTACAGCAAATAGTAAGCAAGACTGGTCTTTCTCCTGGGGGGGAGTCACTACCTCATCTGTCAAAGTTGCTTGCTGCAAACACAACTCTGAGCAAGGGTCAGATAAAAAGTGGTCAGAGCCTTGCACTACTGACATTGCAGCAAGAATGTGGAGGGGCCCTCAGGAATCATATCCGATCAGTTCTCTCAACAGTGACGATGTGTCCTAATCTGCTCAGCACACTCCTAGATCATCCCCGTCATCCATGACAAATTAATAATATACCCTCCTTACCTTCTCAAAAGCAGTGTGGATCCAGATTTTATGGAACCTAAAGATATGTTAATTTGGAGAACATTGAGAAAATGAAATAAAATTTCAAATACAAAATCACATATAAAAGTAAATATCTATACAAGGAGTAATTGAAAATTGAAGCTACATTATAAATTCTCATTTTAAACAATAACTTATTGCATAATTTAAGTTATTGTTTAAAATGAGAATTTATAATGTAGCTTCTATTTGGGGGCACCTTACCATGAGTCAGATACTATGCTAAGTATTTTGTGTATGTTATTTTATCCTCACAACAACATGTAGGCTTGTAGGTTAATTCCCAATTTAGAAATTAAATGATGAAATTGAGGATCAAAATTTGGAGATTAAATTCTCCCAGCTAGGAAATACTGGAACTAGCAGAAGTAGTTTGGGTATGTGAGCTTTTAACTACTCTGCACTGAGAAGGGCTTAGAGTGGGCAGGGGGATCAGGTGAGAGGGGAGTTGGGGACAGACAAGGGAACAGTGTGTCTCCATAAAAGACATTATGAAAGAGGAATGGAGGAAATTGGGAGCAGGCTAGATTTGAGAGGGAAGAGGCATTGGCAAGGTTCACTCTGAGATTTTGAACTTATGGGGCTGGACAGTGATAACATTGACAGAATTAAGGAGGTCTAGAGAGGGATCAGTTAGGGGCAAAAGAGGGGAGGAGGGTGAGCTTAGTTTCAAACAGTTTGGACCTCATAATCCCAGGAGTAATAGCCAGGGAAACTACAGTGCCAGTAGCCCAGTAATCTATGGGCACAGATGCAGAGGAAAAGTCAAGTATTGCAACAAAGGAAAAGTTGGAAGGAAGTAAGAAACATTAGGTTTAAATTTTCCCCGTCCCAAATCTTCAGAACTTTTTCTTACAAGGAGCCACTTTAGTTGTGTTTACTGATGATGGGTGAGACGGTGGGATGTGAATTATATTTGTTCACCACTGCCTGGTTCAAATTTAATCTTTTGAGATTAATTTTTTTTTTTTTTTTTTGCTTCAAGAGAAGGCAAAACAACTTAAATTATAAAGTAGCCAAGAAAAATAATACGTTACTCTTTATTCATTTTCATTAATTTTGCCTTACTAAGAATCAAGGAAATTTACTATTTTTCTTTGAACTATTGCCAATTTGTTGTGAGATAGCAAGGACATAATATAGTCTCTTTTCTTCATTTTTCTAGTTTTAAAGGAAACCTTTGGGGGATATGAAAAACCTGTGACCATAAGGCATTTTGTGAATTTATGAGCATAAGTCCAAGCAAGCCCTTTAACATACAAATTATATGGATAAGTATTTATATGAATCCAAATACTTATACCTTAAATTAACTCATATTTCTATGATAGGGAGAAGATAGTACTAGAAGACTTCTCACAATGTAAATTCTATGATTCATTGCCAAGTGAATTGTGAAACCAAAAATACTGAGACTATATTAACATCCCACACCTTAGAATGTCTTGTCCCTCCTCTCATACACTCACAATACTCCTACCTTCTACTGGTGATTGCTATAAACTCAAGAATGAAAACATTATATATTATCTGTCCTTTATATCTGTCCTTCCTTCCTTCCAAGGGTTTGATAACAAAGACTTGATTGGTCTCGTTTGTTCTTATTCTTTCCTTTTGCTTTAGTTGGTAACATACAATACTGTAAAAGAATCCCCTTGGTGGAGATTGCTGTTAGTTGTTTGTTGATTACCATTCTAACAAACCATGAGTAGGTCACAGTTGCTCCAGCTTTTGAGTGAAGTGCCTGCAGATGAGAAGGGCAAAAAGTAATTGTCCCAACTGTATTGAAGCAGTGGCTCTTCAAGTGTGGTCTCCAGACCAGCAGCATCAGCATCACCTGGAAAACTTAGTAGACATGCAAAGGCCTGAGACTACCGCTAGGCTCATTGCATCAGTAACTTTGGGGAAAGGAGGGATTAAGCCCAGCAATCATCGTTTTAACAACCCCTCTACGTAATTCTGGTGCACACTGGAGGTTGAGAATGACTGTATTAGAGTAAATGAATTTGTTCAGCATAGGGTAAAGGATTGTCCTTGACAGAGGAAAGTTAATACTCCCTGCCTTTTCTCAGAAGGAACTGGTTTACATCAGACGGGCTTTATCTGGGGTTTTCTTTAGGAAAAAATGATGCCCTGCCTCCACTGGGAGCTGAGTAATCTTGAGCAAGTCTCTTAAACTTTCTAAGTCTTATTTTCTTCAGCTACAAAATTAGAACCTCAAACTATATGATATTCATGATTTCCTAATAATCCATATTCTAAATTTTGGTACAGTAATCTCTCTTATGGAAAATAGTGTTCATTTGTAAGACAGCAGACCATAACATCCTAAGGGTGTGTTAACAAGAGAACATGGTGTTGCAATCTAAGACCTTGGGTCCTAGACAAGCATCAAGAAGACTTCACAGAAAGAGAGGAAGGGAGATAAAAAAAGAAACAATATAACAAAATCCCAAAACCAGAAATGTTGGCATGGATGTGGAGGAAAGGGCACACTTCTACACTGCTGGTGGGAATGCCCACTAATACGTTCCTTCTGGCAGGATGTTTGGAGAGTACTTAGACCTAAAAGTAGACCTGCCATTCGATCCTATAATTCCTTTACTAGGTTTATACCCAGAAGACCAAAAGTCACAATATAACAAAGACATCTGTACCAGAATGTTTATTGCAGCCCAATTCATAATTGCTAAGTCATGGAAGAAGCCCAAGTACCCATCGGCCCATGAATGGACTAGCAAATTGTGGTACATGTATATCATGGAATACTATGCAGCCTTAAAGAAAGATGGAGATTTTACCTCTTTCATGTTTACATGGATGGAGCTGGAACATATTCTCCTTAGCAAAGTGTCTCATGAATGGAAGAAAAAGTATCCAATGTACTCCGCCCTACTATGAAGCTTAATTATAGCTTTCACATGAAGGCTATAACCCAACTATACCACAAGACTATGGGGAAAGGGCCAAGGAAGGGGAAGGGAGGGGGGAGGTTTTGGTGGAGGAAGAGTAATGGGTGGGGCCACATCTATGGTGCATCTTAGAATGAGTACAGGTGATTGCACTAATGTACACAGCTATGATTTAACAATTAAAAAAATTTAAAAAATAAAATACAATTACTGAGAAATTTTTAGAATATTTTACTAATTTTTGAATCCAAGTAGCAACAACAACAAAAATAACCCCCCCCTATAATCCCTTTAACACAAAGTAAAATTTAGCTCTTAGCTCTGGAAACTGAATGATAAACTGTTTGCTGTCCAACACAGAAACATAGCGCCAATTAGCAACATCAAGCTGCAGAGGTTTGCAGAGAACAATAAAACTGGCTATCTAACTGTAGCAGGGGTGTCCAACCTCTGCCCCAGCTGTTTTTATGAGTTCCTTTTTTGCTTATCTGTGGTGTTGGATATCATGAAAAGGATGTAGAGACCTTCTCCTCCTCCCCCCCCTTTTTTTTTACTAATCATTTTTGTTTGTGTATTTACAACTCTTATTCTTCTGCCAGGCAGCAGAAAAAACAAAAAGGTTGGACGCCCCCAAAGAGGAGTATGTAGGTTTTATAACAATAAATAAATAACATTGGAAGTTGAATTAGGCACCTACCCGAGGGAGAGGACTAGTCAGGGGATCTCATGAGCTCTTTCAATCTCTAGGGTTCTGCTTGAGACAACGTTGCCCCACCACCTTTATTTAACCCTATCCTGTAATTCTTTTGCAGATAAAACGCAATGCTAGTGGGCCTACCCATCTCTGCCCTCTCACTGAAAGACAAAAATCTCTTCAGAAAAATGCTGCATCTAGAGCAATATGCCACAAAAACTAAAGACCGGAAGAAGACAAACTAAAGGACTAAATCTGCCGAGGGATGGGGGGGATTTGGGTAAGGGAGAATGTAATTACCTGAACAGGAACTTGGCCAGCAAACAGAGATTAATGCAGACACAGGAAGGCTTCCATCCTGTAAGAAGTTCTGAGCAAGCCTTTGGGACCAGAGGTGGTCAGGGCCTGAGTGTTATGTTTCATTTGATTTCTGCCATCCCTGGGAACACTGTGGCCCCTTGCTGAAACATTAGTTCCAAATTGACTGGAAGAACAGCCTTACTTACTAAAGCATCAGCATTATCAATTACTCTGGACAGTCTAGAAAGCAAAAGGGATTTAAGTGTTGGCAGGATTATGAAACGCAATCCAGCATGTGCCAGGGCGAGGGGAAGGGAGGAAATGCTGTTTCAGAGGCATGGACAGCTTGTACTTTGTTACTCCCTAGTGCCTGTCAAATTGTGCCCTTCCTTTCCCTTTCCAGCTGGGTCACAGTCTAAGCCTTTTGCTGAGATTGTTGCAATAGGTACACTAAACTCTAGGGGGAGCTCGAGTCTCCCTGGTGGGTTCTATGCTGTAGGCTGGGAGCAGAAATTTGATGAGGCTCCCAAATGCACAGTTAATGAGCAGTGTGGCAAGAACCAAAAAGCTGACAGCTGTATCCGTGTCAGGAGAGTTTCCTTGTGATTGCTCTGCCCTCTAGGAGAGTTCCATCTATGTCATGCTGCGGCAAAGTAGCCCGGGACTGCGTGAAAGGAAAAACGCTTATGATTAAGAGCAAGGGTTAGAGGTGGGAAAATTGGGGGGGGTTATTGTTTAATGTTGTCAGAGTTTCGGTTTGAGATGATGAAAAAAGTTGTGGAGATGAAGAGGGGCAATGACGTACAACCATGTGGACGTACTTTGTGCCATTGACTGTATACTTAAAAACGGGGCCAGGCATGGTGGCTCAGGCCTGTAATTCTAGCACTTAGGGAGGGTGAGGTGTGAGGATCATTTGAGGTTAGGATTCGGAGCCCAGCCTAGACAATATAGCAAGACTCACCTACAAAAAAATTAAGAAAAATCAGCCAGATGTGGTGGCATGCACCTATAGACCTAGCCACTTGGGAGGTTGAAGCAGGAAGATCACTTGAGCCCAGGATAGGTTGTGGTGAGCTATGATCATGCCACTGCACTCCAGCCTGAATGATAAGAGTGAGACCCCGTAGCTCAGTCAGTAGGGTACCGGCCACATGCACCAGGGCTGGTGAGTTGGAACCCAGACCAAGCCTGCTGAAAACAAAAAATTAGCCGGCCATTGTGGCGGGTGCCTGTAGTCCCAGCTACTCAGGAAGCTGAGGCAAGAGAATTGCTTAAGCCCAAGAGTTTGAGATTGCTGTGAGCTGTGATGCCATGGCACTCTACAAAGGGTAACAAGGGGGGGGGGCATTAAAGGTAAATTTTGTTATGCACATTTCACCATAATTTAAAAACAAAACTCTCATTATAGGTTTGAATAGATTCAAAGGTCTAAATTTTTGGTGTATCTTAACATTAGAATCTTTAAATAAAGCTATGACATCACTTAAAAGAAACCAAACAAACATTGTTGGAGGCGTATAGACCTGGATGAGGCTCTCCTGTAAATCCCTCTGCAAATGTACCCTCTCCACAGGAAATGTACTCAAATTAAATAAAGACTGGATTTTACCCTCCTATCTTGCCAAGGAAGAAACTTGGACCAGTGCAGCAACCCAACTAAATTTCCATCCACCGTCCCCATAGTCCTGAAATTGTTACCTGAACTGTTGGTACTGTTGTTCCTTGCCATGCCGTTCATTCTGTCGCTGAAACCTTCCTGCTTTGCATGGCTGACTTATCCCCTCCAGACTCAGTTCAGGTGTGCCACGAGTTCAAATACCTCTCCTCTGAGTGCACCTGCATTTGTTTTCTTTCTCTCTGAATTCCTGGACTTCTAGCAGTGTTTTTCAACCTTTTTATCTGATAGCACACTTGAACCTATGGTTTAATTTCCACGGCATGCTTAAATTAGGCTGATAAAAATAAGAGTTTTTAAAAAAGAATGTACTTACTGTGCTTCAAACTGCTTTCAAAAATAATTCAATTAATGGTTTTAAAAATTTTTTACAGCTCCCCTGAGATCCTCTACAGCACACCAGTGTGCTATGGCACACCAGTTGAAAATCACTGTTGTATAGTGTCAGAACTTTCTTTAAATCCTGAATGCATACAGCAGTGCCTGGCACATAGTAGGGCCTCCACAAATATTTGTTGACGTCAACAATATACTATGAATCCTTGAAACCTTGAAACATATCCCCTTCCCCAGGCCCCCACAAAGACACCAGCATAGATAAGCCTAGAAAATGACTCACCATCTGCAAAGAGAAGTAAAATTCCCATGCAGGGAAGTCCCAGAGAAATATGTAAGTGAGAGAACAGGGCCTGGAGCAGAACCAAACACCCAGACCCTAAACAGAACTCTAAACCCCAAGCATGTTCCACAGAACAGTCAGTCTCCACCACGTCCTGAGTTCCCTTGGCTGTTTCATTGACTCCTGCATCCACTTGATGTCACTCTCACTGCCGGAAGAACAGTGTGTCCAAGGCCTTGGGTCACAGAGCTCTCACATCAAAGCACAGCTAACCCACGTTTGGGTGGAGTTGGGGGTTCCATGAAGACAGAGGCCTACCTGCGATGCACCATCCTCGCCCCACCCCTTCACTCCAAGAGCAGACCCCCACACCCTGTCTGATTTCCAAGTTCATTGTCCTAAAGACACCCAGAGAGAGATCTAGCAGTGGTGCTTGGGCCTGAGCCAGGCCTGGCAGGGTCAATGCCTGGGAATGTGGACTTTGGGATTAAACTCAAAGTCCTGTTTCTTCCTGTTCTCATCAATAGAAAGTATTTTTTCTTGCTGTGAAGTCTCCAGTTTATGAACTGACCAATTATATTTTCCCCCAACATAGTATTTTGCTGTATGTTCACTTGTTGTTACTGAGAATACAAAAATAAAAGAAGAAATTTAGCATTGTCCATGACAAAGGCTCAGAGAATGGGATTATATGGGGTCCATTCCTGACCATGATAGCTACCTCCTAGGGGACATTAAATGGGTCGTGAAAGGAGGCTGTGTCTTTTAAATGAGGGTTTTTAACCAGATAGCCTATGCGGAATAGTTTTAGGGCCACAATGAAAAAAATAACAATCTTTCTAGAGAACTTTTGAGAAAAATGTACATGATAAAGCCTGTCTGGCATTTTTCTCTCTTCCAAAACCAATTAGAAAACTTCAGGAATTCTTAGCCATGAAGATATGGAAGCTGAAATCTCAGATGTACTCTCCCCTCTCCCTTCTTTGGACCTGTAGTAGCCTCATCCAAGTGCCGTGTGACTGAGGACCAGGCACTTAGCTTCTTTAAGCCCAGATTTAAGCAATGCTTAGCTTGCGTTGAAACCCAGTTCTCCTGGGGGAGCCTTTCGTTGCCGAAGCCCTGGGCAGGATAAAATACTCTGGGGACAGCCACCTGCTGCTCAGAGAAGCCCTGATTCTCCCTCGACTGTCTGCTTGCAGCCTGAGTAAAGTTATGGGTTTTTCCTCCCCAGCCTGGGCATATTTCTCTTGGTTGCTTCCTCATAATCAGTCAGTGACCTTGAGCTCTCAGACAGGTCTGAAGAGGGTCCAAGCAACAGCTTGGCAGTGTCCAATGACTCAGTGACACCTCCCATGGTGATGCTGAGACAAGTATCACTCAGCATGTGTCCAATAGAAAAAACATTGTTTTGGACCCAGGTACATAAATCCACCAAGTTCAAACTTCTTAAGAAAATTAAATGATTTTTCAGAAGCTTTTCCTTAACCACGTACCACTATAAATTGTTATGGATTCTGTGGAAAGTTGTTTTCTGCACATTCAGCAAATTCCACGAGAGCAGAGACCATGTGTATTCTCCCCTAGTGAACTCTGGAGCCGAGGACGGTGTACAGCTCACGATGTGCTCCATACTATTTGGTGGAAAAAACCCCAAACTCTTCAGAAATCTTTATTTCATAGACTCTGAAGGCGCTGAACCTGGCACAAAATCTTTAATGATTGTCTTCTCAACTTGCATCTCTTTGAGAGCAATGGGGGTCCAAAAGAGTGAAGTGACTTGCCTAAGGTTACATAACAGGTCAGCAGTGGAGACATAGCTTCTAGAAGCTCTCTCCTATATTAATAAATTCTATTTTGTTCTCTTCTGTGTCCCCAGGGTACAGATAGCTCCTGTACCTGGTACCTGGTAGGTGTCAACGTATAGTTATAGGGACCACAGTTTGAGATCCATTGGTCTGATAACACCAAACTTCTTATGATTAGCCAAGATTTATACTTATCCAAAACATCTGGGACTTGTTATTACCTATTGATGGCTTTTATGTGGACTCTCTGTAATGTCAAATACAGTGTATACTTCTAAAGCATGTACCATATTAGAATGAAACTTGTTTTGCCTGCTACTCTCCCCCTTAGGATCTCAAGTTCCTTGTGCGAAGGTATCCTAATCTTTCTAAGAGCACCGTCAGCCTAGCACAGTGCCTGGCACACAACAGGAGCTCCATAAATGCTTACTGGTGGGAAAAGAATTAAAGTCAATTGTGAACATCCACTGTACACATTCCTTCAAACCTATGTGCTGCGGGGATATTTTTTTTCACCTCCTGGTCTTCCAAATGCAGCAAGCACCAGAGGAGGCTTAAGGACAATTAAAATCACGGGGAATGTTTACAAGAGGACTTGTTCGTTCCATTGTACCCTAACCACATATCATGCATGTTTCATGAAAGAAAGAAAAGCGTGAGAAAGTGCTGAGAAAACAAGGAGGTGGGTGTACAAAGAAGTAAAGAAATTATGATAAAGAAGGCAGTTCCCTGGCGTGGAGCACCTACACTCCAAATGCTGTTATTGTGGCTTATTGTGAATGTTGGAGGTGTACCAGGTGTGTTTTTCAACTTTCAAAATGAATAATTTATAGTGGTGTATCACCACAGGGTTAAAATGCAACTGTGGAATCTTGGAAAACGGGCCCATAATGGTGCCCAGGCTGCCGAAAGAGGGTTGGCGAGTGCATTACCAGCGTGAGACCTTTGGTTGGGTCGCCTGATCCAGATCCCAACTGCAAACATTCTAGATGTCAGGAGTCCTGGCAAGGGCTTTGAAGTTGGAGCCCTGTGAAAATAAAGCCTCTGCTACTTTCAGATCATGTGACCGCTGCAAGTTCCTTAACCTGTTTTAGCTTTAGTTCCTTCATTATAAAATGAAACTAAAATATTGATTAAACTGAGGATTGTGTGAAGTAATGGATACTAAACACTCAGCACAGGGCAAGCCATGTAGTTGATGATCAATACCAGTAATTTATTATTCCATAAGTAACTTTGTAACACTCCATAAAATCGCACAGTTTCTTAACACATGTTAAATGGATTATCTTAATATTTTTAAATAAAAATTCAGAAAGACCTGGATCAAACAATCAAACCATAATTTTACCTTAACATGGCAGGCACAATGACACCAATGTTCAAGAAAAGCTCTAGCACATTTAATTGGATTTTGCCATTATTTTGTCAATATAGGAGTGAAAATCGTCACTCATAATAAACCCAGTATTGGAGTGGTAATTGAAAATGATAATATTGTCATTATTAATATCTTCCATTTCATGAGCACCTAATATTTGATAGCAACTGTGCTAAACCAAGAGCAGTATAATCGTGATTTTCATTTAATCCTCCCAAGGATTATGAGTGACTTATGAAAAGCTAGGTCCTGTGAAGTAGGTACTGCTTTTATGCTCTGTGGCAGGTGTTGCAATTGTCCCTTTTTTCAAGGAGGAAGCTGATATTTGCCACCAGGCAGCTCAGTCATGACCCTGGAGATAAACGCACTTGGGAAAAGGAACCCACCAAGGTCATGGTGGCAAAGAATGGTTGGGCTGGGACCCCACATCAGCCTGACTCGCCAGGTCATGCCCTTCCCCACAAGCCCGATGGCTTCCCATATATATAATATGGAGCAATTCCTTCATATCTAATAAAATCACAAGCCCTGGTTTCTTAAATCCCTAGGCATTGTTTATTTTACAGACCAATTTAAGAAACACTTTTTAGAAGAGGTAACATGTACTCCTGTGCTAGCCACAGTGGAGAATTTAATAATGGGCGAGTCCTGATTTTGTCTTCAAAGCAATTTACAAATAATGAAAAGTATAAAAATAAATCAAAACTGGGTACAAAGTTAGACGTGGGCAAGATGCTGAGGAACTGAGTGCCAGTGCAACCTTTAGCTTTCAAATTGGAAGATTTTTGCTCTAGGGAAAAAAAAAAAAAACTCCTGTCTGAGTGACACAGTGAAAGAGACTTTTAACAAAGTCTGGGGCTGACAGACTGGATGGACTTCTTTTAAATCCACAAAATTCCCCACATCTAGCTCATCAATTCAAGATGTTGTTTCTTCCCATGATTGACGTGTTTTTTACTCAAACATGAGTTTCCATTAGAAATGAAGGCAAAACTTCACTGCAGTGAAATGAATAAAGTCCCCAAATGGCCTTGATATAAATACATACAGAAGATCACAGCTTGTCTTAGCCCAGTAGCAATGGTTCACGTGCAGGGAAGGGTGTGAAATACAGTAAACCAACCTACAGGGATAAGAAATAAGCAAGGGGTACTTCAGTGTTCTTGAGAGGACCAAAGCAACATCAAGAGAAGATGGTGGTAACAGTTCCGGCCCACATGTGGGTGCCAGAAAAAATAAGGTGGAGGGGAGAGAGTGAAATAGACCCATCTGGACATGAGGAGAGGGTCTTAATACTTGGAAGAAGGAGAGAGTTGGCTACAAATTCATGTTTTATTATTTGGCTTAGGACTAGAAATATTAGTGTCATAACAACAACCACCCCAGATAACAATACAGGTTACAGTAGTGTTGTATATTTAATTGTGCCAAGAATCATAGTAAGTGCTGTCCACGCACCTTCTCCGTTCCTTATAGCACCCCTGCAATGTTAGTATAAATTATAGGCCCTGCAGAAACAGAGACTGGGAGAGGTTGAGTAATTTGCCAAAGGTCAGACTAGTATACAGTGGAGCCAAAATTCAAACCCAGTCTCTCTGACCTCTGTGTGCTCAAAAATACACTTCCCCTATGCCTTATGTAACAACTTCCAAAGTGATGAAACACCTTGGTGGGGGCAGGGACCCAGCGACATCTACTACGCATTAGTAGTGAGGGCAGGGATCGTGCCCCATTGAAAACGCTAATCATGACACAAGCTCAGAGCCCAGATGAGAGACTGGGCTGGAAGGAGCTCTGAGAGTCTTCTGCTCATCTGATTCTCAGAGACCCAGCAATATGAAAGACTTGGGTTTCCAGACTGCTGGTCCCAAGCTTTATCTGCTTCTCTAGAATTATTTTTTATCAATGATAGCTACAGTTTATCAAGCATTTATTAATCCAGGTTCTGCACTAAGTAAATTATATACTTCATTCCATTGAATAAACAAATATTGAGTTGTTATAATTATCTATATTTTATTGATTAGGAAACTGAGGCTTTTGGGAAAAACTTTTCCTTCTTGGATGTAAAAAGAAATTAAAATAAAAACTTTAATAAACTCTTCAGAATCCTCCAGCTTTCTCCTACGAGCTCAGATTTTATTGCTTATAATCCTTGGTGCTCAGGCCTCCGCTGTATAATGCCCTTCTGGTCCTTTTGTCCTTTGTGAACGTAACACTTGTTTTATTCACTTTGACAAAAACATAAACCCTACCTTACCATTCGATTTTACAAAATGTACTACTTTAGCCTGCCTGCCTGACATCCTGCAAAAGGATATGTATGCAGTAAGTGTTCCCTCAGCATTTTAATTTCACATTAATTATGAATCTACTTTGTACTAAGACAATGTTTGGCACTTTACACATACTGTTTCTCTTAATTTTCACAATAATTTTATGAGATAGGTAGTATATTCCCTATCTGAGAAGTGAGGAAACCAAGATTCAGGATGGTTTAATAGCCAGCTAAACCTTGTTTGAAGACAATCAGGTCTCAAAAAAGAGAGGGCTGTAAATGAGAAAGCAGATCTCTAAAAAAATTGAAAGTGCCAAAAAAGGAAATCAGCTTCATTCAAGGTAGACGAGGGCCTTCCAGCCTTCTGTCATTTTAGTATTCACTTAAGCCAGTCAGAAATATTCATTAGGTAAAAAAATATACATTTTTTTTTAGGGTGGGACAATGACCAAAAAATGATGAAATTGTGATCAAAAATTCAGATCACATCTGGAGAAGAGATTTTAACAAAGGCTTAAATATCTTCTCAGGCCAAATTGTTATACCCAGCTGTACATACTAGGGACATGCATTACAGCTATTCTATTTTCAGTTATGCAGTCACTGTTTCTTTGGCACTGGGTAGCCAAAATGAAAGAAAAATTGTATTTATTATACCTAAATTGAGAAGGAAAACCTCCTTCATCAGTCCCTGGGGTCTTAAAAATGACCTTTTTTTTCTTAAAATTATAAAATGTAGATTTGGAGACAGCTGGGGGTCATCTGCTTCAATCTCTGATTCTAAGCAAATTAAAATTCAAATTAAACTACTTGTTCCTTTAAAAATGTCTTGAGGAGAGAGATATCGCAGTGACCTTTGGCGGAATTTGATCAAACTTATATCCAGTGTTTTTTCTTTTTGGCCTAATGGACCCTCATTTCTTCAATTAAAAATGTAAAAGAGGAAAAAAAAAAAAAAAAAAGGAAAATACTCTCAGAATACCACTGGTTCTCAAATAATATTTTATGAACTTGAAGCTAGACATGGTGCCTCCCACCTATAATCCCAGTACTTAGGGAAGCCAGAATGTGAGCACTGCTTGAGACCAGGGATTTGGAACCAGCCTGGGCAACATAGGAAGACCTCACCTCTACAAAATCATTTTTAGAAATTAGCTTGGTGCTGTGGCATGTGCCTGTATTCCTAGCTACTCAGGAGGCTGAGATGGGAGGATTGCTGGAGTTCAGGCATTGGAGACAACAGAGAGCTATGATTGTGTCACTGCACTCCAGTGTGGGCAACAGAGAGAGAGAAATCAATCCATCAATCAATCAATATTTTATGAACTTGCAAATAATTACTAATCCCTCTTCTTCCTTTTTAAAAATGGAACATGCCCAAATATGAATCTTATTAGAATCTTCCCATTTTCCATCTTTCCATTCCCATTGTCCATAGGGAGTCCAGGTAACACTGCGCTGTGTAGGCTACACGGCCCTTCAGCTGTGCCCCTGTCACACAACTTCTCAAGATCCTTCTCTTCTGCTCTGTGGCTCTCATCCTTCACTCCTTCCCAAACACACCCAAACTCACACCCTCCAGATCTTGGCATCCTCCAGCTCTCCCTGCAGCTGCCTCACCGAGACTCTCCAGGAATTCTCTGCAGAATGGTGCACACTCTACTCAGCCTTCAGCCAGGTTTGGCTGTTTTCCTTTAATGCTTTTATTTACTACTCTGCCTAGCCACCCAAACTAGACATGGAGCTGAACCTGCAAGAAGATGTAAGTAGAGTGATTTCTTGCCTTTTCCTATTTTTATTTTACTGCTTCTCCATCCCCCTTCTCTGTGTGAGAAAATGCACTTTCTCCTCAATTGGACACCACCAGCCCGCGTGCCCCCATCCATCAGGCTGGGTGCAGCAGGGAGATGGAAGGAAGTCTAAGTCTAAAAGTAGGGCTCCTTTCAGCATTAAGTGCAGGGCCAGCCGGTGTTATCGACAGAAACTCTCTCCCTTATAATTAGTCTGCTGATCTACTCAGAGAATTGGAAGCCTCCGGCTTTGAAGAGATGCCACGAGGAAAAGCGGAGTCCGGGCCCGGCCCAGCCAGCCCTTGCCCTGAGTGACGGGCTGACACACCATCCTCCGTCAGCACTATTGTTTGCGTCATCCCTAGAGAGCCAAGCAAGCACAAAAGCTAGGAAAACCGTGAACTCGAAAGCAAATGGATTCACTCTCCGGGTTCCGATTCTCCCTCCCCACGTGGACTCATTTTCCTTTGCATCTCATAGCACAAGAGGAGAGTCCACTGCCTATTTTTTACTGAAGAATATTATCTATTTTTAAACTTCATATATCCCAAAGCTAGCTTTCCCCCATGGATTCCAATTATTACTTCTCTTTATTTACTCCCTCCCAAATATAAACTTAGCCTGCCCTACAGTAAAGACCACTGCAGAGACTCCTGCTTTTTATTTCTCTGTCTTTTCCACTTTTCTGGTGCTACTTTATGGCAGTATCCAGGAGGATTTCCACAACCTTATTAATATTTAACATTTATTGTTAGTCTCTGGAGGCACCACAGGGACATATATTATCTCTTTGCAAGATTTCATGTCATCCTTACTGATTCACATTCTCAAAGTTATGCTTTCTACTTAGGAAGAAAAAAAAAAAAAAAAGAAAACCTTCTTTATCTCCAAATTAAAGCATTCTGTGCCCAGCTGAAGTTCCAACACTCAGGCAGAAGTGCGTAGTAGATACTGAGGTTATTTATACTTTGTTGACCAAGGATCAAAAGTTTTCACAGAAACTTTTGGAATTCATCGGTTCATGTCCTGTATTTATATTTCTTTTGGAAAGCATTAAAATATAGGCTTTAGTTAAATCAAAAACTTAGTAAAGTCAGAAATTTAACTTTGTATTGTCTTATAAGCAAAGTTTGCTCAGCAAGCAAATATTATAAACTTAGTATCATGGGATTGAGTCACCTATCAGTGGGAACAAGTTGTTTTTTGAATATCTTAGAAGTGTCCATTCACATGCTAACACTTCATGTGGTAATTGAAAAATGATTCTTAAATATTCAAAAATAAAATTGGCAGAACTCACTTAGAAACACTTCATGGGCTTACTTTCACTAATGTGAACTCCAAAGACAGATGCCTGATTTATTTTTTAAAAATATTCTTTGGTGATAATTCCATACATTTTCAAATTAGTCATTCACCTAACTAGTGTTGTTGGCTCCAAACCTACAGTAAGAATTTAAATTTCCTCTGTAGTATATGCAATTCAAAACATCTCAATTTGGATGGCAGACAGGCCTCATTTCACTATTGGCGCTTTACTTCCTTGCTGTGTGACCCACAGAACAAGCATTTAACCTCTTTAAAAATACTAATTAGCAGGCTACAAGAATAACAACTGCACTTACTGAGCTATGATTATGTTTTAGCAACTTTTGGTGGGGCATCTGCCAATCATGTCTGATGGATGGAAAGTTCATGTGTAAATTGAGTCAGGTGACCCTGTCATATACCTTAGCTCTATACAAAGCCACATTATGTCACAGCAAACTGTTGGCTGCAGTTTCTCCCATCTTGAGAGACCAGATGCAAGGCTTAGTATGTCCCTGGTCCAAGGCAAGTGCCCCATTGTTTTATGTAGGGATGTCATAACCGCTATTTTTTGAGGAACATCTTATCATTCTGAGAGGGAGAGTATTTCATCTCCAAATATTTAGCCTGTGACTCAAGACTTTCTCGAGAAGGTCTACCTTTTTATTTATTGAGGGTCCTGCATTAATGTAGTTAAACTACATTTGTTCCTCGTTCTGAAGACCTCTGAAATAAGTAGTCCCAAACCCAATATTAGCTGGTGTGGTAATAACAATAAGGTAGGAAGCATTCAAGGAGGTCTACTATCTTGGATATTCTCTTTGTTTTTAATAAATAATAGTGTTACATGCTTGCTAATATTATCATTCCCATTTTACAGATGAAGGAATTGAAATCCCCAGAGGTTAAATGACTTGTCCAAGCCCATATAGCTTCTAAAGGACAGAGACAAAATTCATACAGGGCACATTGCCTCTGAAACTTGGGTTTGTAAAATTTGCCCTGTCTTACCTCTTTCTCTAATCAAACAAATCTACTCCAGCCCCTTTTGTTTTACTTTCTCAGCTGAGTCTCTACTTCTTTAATGTACCCCATAGGAGCTAATTATTACATCCCTGCCTATTTGTCCCCCTGTCTCCAATCAGCACCTCAGTTGGGTTCAACTCACTGTAAGTTACTCATGCATTTCCTAAGTACTCACTCTCTCTGTACTGACTTCATGAAGTTCTTTCATCAAAGATCTTTTTTTGTGAGGTAAGGTTGCATAAACAACACACATTTCTTACATTTCCAAGCTAATAACCAATTACCATATGGATATAGAATGCAGATAAGTAAAGATTTTAATTGAGTTATTATTGAGTTTTTAGATGTCTTTGTATATTTTGGATACCAGCCTTTTATCAAATTATGTGCTTTACAAATATTTTCTTCCTCTCAGTCTGCAACTAGTCTTTTCATATTAACAACATCTTTCACAAAGCAGAAGTTTTTCATTTTAATGAAGTCAAAGTTATCAGGTTTTTTCTTTTACAGATCCCGATTTTGGTGTCCTATTTTAAAAGTCAGTGCCATACACAAGGTCACCTAGATTTTCTCCTGTGTTATGTTCTCATTTTATAGTTTTGCATTTCATGTAGGTCTTTGAGTTAATTTTTATGAAAGGTATAAGATCTGTGTCTGGATTAATTTTTTTGCATGCAGATGTCCAGTTGTTTCAGCGTCATTTGTTGAAAAGGCTACACTGTCTGCATTGTATTGCATTTCCTCCTTTGTCTAAGACAGAGTGACGGTATCTGTGTGGGTCTATTTCTGGGCTATTTTGTTCCATTGATCTGTTTGTCTATTCTTTCATTTACTAGTTTTGAAGTCAGGTAGTGTCAGTTCTCTGACTTTGTACTTCTCCTTCAATATTGTGGCTATTCTCAGTCTTTAACCTTCCCCTATAACTTTAGAACTAGTTTGTCAATATCCACCAAATAACTTTCTGGGATTTTGATCAGGATTGCATTGAATCTCCAGATCAGGTAGAGAAGAACGGACATCTTGACAATATTGAGTTTTCTTATCCACATACATGGACTATCTCTCTATTTATTTAGACTCTCTTTGATCTCTTTCTATTAGAATTTTGTAGCCTTCCTCCTATAAATCTTAAACACATTTTATTAGATTTATCCCTACGTGTTTTGTTTGTTGGGGTTTTCTTGGTGCAAATGTAAATGTTCTTGTGTTTTTAATCTCAAGTGCTAATTCTCCACTAACGGCAGACAAGAAAGTAATTAACTTCTGTATATTAGGTATAGATTTCAAAAATCAGATTTATTACTGAGTAAAACTGGATTTAAGAATATGCATAGAATTGTGGCCTTCTCTAATGGCAGATAGTGGATCAGACCATTTTGCCTACATACTTTAGACACAGACATTTCCCAAGTGACTCTAGGGAGAATACCACAGAGAGGGCCTAAGACTGTGTCCTGAGGACAGGCACCTCCACAAAGACAGACACCCAGGTGAAGGAGCCAGTGTCACTATGAGACAAATCCCTCCTCTCTGGGGCAGGAGCAAGGCCAAGGGCTGCTACTCAAGCGGGAGCTGCTCACTGGGGACATGTGAGACTAGGAGCGGAAATTCCCCCCAACACTCCATACTAGTCACTCCAATTCAGAAGTTTTTAAAAATCAAAGCAAAAACCAAAAGCTAAAGATGGACCCCAAAACTAATTTGCTCTGTGTATGTGTGTGTGTCCCTTACATCATGTATATCAAACCTCTGTGAAATCAGTCCTATTTAAAGTACTATCCCCTAAAGTCTGGGCTTCTTATATACATGGTATGACACCAGAAATGCTGTTTTTTTTGTTTTGGTTTGGTTTGGTTTTATAAGTTACATACTATTTAATAATAAATTATTAATCATAAAAGTGGAAAATACCAAAAAAAGCTACTTGTTATATCACCACTCAGAGTTCAGTATTTTCCACCTATAGTAGAACCTCTGTAAGTTGACCACCCAAGGAACTGTAACACACTGGTCAGCATAAGGAACTTCCATTGAGCACATGTGGTGCATGTCTGGTCCATAAAATTAGGTCATCTTGAGGTGGTCAATGTAGGGAGGTGGTCAACTATGGAAGGTCTACATATATACATTTAAAAGAGGGTTGCAATCTACATACATTTTTATGATTTGATTTTTAACTTCATATATCTTGAAAATTTTCTATATCATTAAAATACAAGATGACTTTTAAGGTCTGGGTAGTATTCCATGATATGTAGATGGGTCTATATCAGAATTTATCAAATTAACCCTGATGGCTACACTCTCAGGTTGTTTATATGGTTTTCTCTATCATAAACAATCTTATATTAAACATCTATGGTTATAAATCTTTGTATAATTGTCTAATATTTCCTAAAGTTATGGCCCTAAAAACAAGATTTCTGCATGCACACTTTTTAATCTTTTGAAGCACATTGTCAACCTTTGCTCTTACCTGCAATTTTCAGCGTATTGATTCTCCTGGTTTTGTCAGTAGTAAGTCTGACACTTGTGGAAACTCTTTACAGCCATGTGGGCAATGTTTTGAACCATGGACACGGGGATTTTTTGAAGTCATCTTGGAGTAATAATTGAGTTGACATTAACATAGACTCTAAAGTCAGGATGCAGCTGAGATGCAAAGCTAACTACTAAATATCATGGTGCACACACTGCTGTGCTTTTCTCCAACTTTCTAAACTTCTCAGGGGAACTGAGACTTGCTCCTTGGGATAAAATGCTTATATGGAAAGAAACTCCTTAAGCTCTGAAATACCTTTTTACCTAGATCCTGATAGACAGAAAAATCTGTGGTGTGACAAATGGTATCTGACATTCAGGAAGGAACATATCCTAAAAAATATATCCATATCTCTGCTCCATCTCTAATTTCAGGGGACAGGTTTCCGCGCAAGATCCTTATCTGCCTCCACTTTCCACAAACACCGAGTCTCCGTTTTCTGGCCCTGTAATCAACTTGGCTGAAACACGGCCACAACACAATTTGAGTTAAACTTTGTTCTCATAAAGAATCCTGATATGTTACTCGTCTAAAATTGATTTCTAAGGAGAAAAATATAGATAAGCTATCATTCAAAAAACACATAGTTTACGGGTTTTAAAAAATGCGTAAAGAATTCATATTTTTGCATTCATATATATTTATCAATATATTTAGGCTATTTAAGAAGAATATTTAGAATAGGTATTAACTACTCAGGATGCTTTCTTATGAACAGTTTAGATCACAATATTTTGAACAGCCTGAGTTCTACAGAGAGATAGAAAAGCTAGAGGAGAGGGGATTTATTAGGCTCATGCAGGGATGGAGAATGAGAAGTTCCTCAACAGGCCATCTGCCAGCTGGTGACCCAGGCGTGCTGATACTGAGGCTACAACTGTGTTTAAAAGCCTCGGAACCAAGGGAGACAATGATGTATCCATAGCTAAATGCTGAAGGCCTGAGAATTCAGGGTGTAGGTATAAGGCGCCTCTAGTGTAAATCCTGGAGTCCAAAGGCCTGAGAGCCCGAGTCATCAGGCTCTGTTGTCCCAGAGCAGGAGAAGAGTGTCACACCTCCAAAAAATAGAGGAAATCTCTTTATTTCTGCCTTTTTCTTTTCTATCCAGACCCCTCAGGCAATAGGATGGTGTGAGGGCAGATCCATCTCCATACTTAGCCTACTGATGGGCCCGCCAGTTTCTGCAGGGAACACCCTCATAGGCACAACCAGAAGTAGTGCTTTACAATTTCTCTAGCTATTTCTTAATCCAGTCAAGTTGATATCTAAAATTAACCATCAGAAATCCACCCCATGTCAATTTAGTCCCCATTAAGCCATGCTTAATCTCCAAACCAAGACAATAACTAGATAATAGCTTTGCCTAACACGAGGCAACTATCCTGCATACACCCGAAAATGCATGAATCCCTTCCCAGAAGAGGAGGTAAAGTCCTTGGGTGATGTTTACTCTTCTGATATCCCATAATTTAAATGCTATTATGTAAAATTAGTAATACTTAAATATTAATATAGACTCACTTTATCTTATGTTACATGATTAAGGAATAAGAGAGGAATGAAAACGAAATTATTTGCCTAATACACACACACATTCTTAACAAAATAGGAAGTAATTACTGCTCATGTTAATAGTTGTCCTATTGTCAGTTAATAGTTGTAACTGGCCACATGTTTGTAGCTGATATTATAACCACCTTCTTCTACTATCCATTCCATATTCCTTTGGCCTTTAGCAAGTACCTCAGCTGGTTGTGGTTCTTTACCTGGTGAAGTGACTCAAACCTTCATTTCTTAAGGGTCTGGCCTGTTTCTTGTGATTTCCCATTGACTTTAGTCACAGGGCATGGTAATATTAAGAGATGCCCCAGGATCTCCTGTATTCCAGGAACACTCTTTCTGACCTCCATTGTAGGGTAGTAGTCCAATTTCCCTTTGGAAGTCTGCTTCAATCATCCCAGTCAATGCTGTAATTCCCCTCCTAGCCTGTTGACTTAGATCCATGCCCAAAGAGGCCAGCTGGCAGTGTTGAGTTCCAGTTCAATGGAATTATTGTTGTGTCTTACTGGGGGCAGCATTCCTCCTTCTGGAACTGAGCTCTCTAGGCCAGCAGAGCATAAAATCATGGAAATAGGAAGAAAAATTTTGCTCATGGGTCACTGGCAGTAGTGGCAAGTGGTATCACTCCTGTCTCCATGGCTTGGTTCCTAGACCTGTGAATCCTGGCTATGAAATAGTCTAATATATTGAACGCTGATTTAGAGCATATGCAGCCTTCTAGAGAAGCTTGCCCTAGTGCTGCACATTATTGTCACCTATCTGACATTGTGACTACAATTTCAAGTGCATTCCACTTTCTTTCAAACCAGCTGCTTCAGGGTGATGGGGAATGGTAGTAAGACAAGAAAATCCTGTGAGTGTGAACTCATTACCACACTTCTTTGGTTGTGAAGTGACTGGCTTGGTTGGAAGCAATGCTGTGTAGAAAACCATGATGGTATTTAAGGCATTCTGGAAGTCCATGAATAGTATTTTTGGCAAAAGCATTGCACTCAGGAAAAGCAAATTTATATCCAGAGTAAGCTTCCATTCTAGCAAGGACAAAATGCTGCTCCTGCCATGAAGGAACAAGTCTAGTGTTATCCATCTGAGGCCAGGTAGCTGGGTGATCACCCCAGGGGTCTATCTGATCAGGGATTTAGTGTTGATTCCTGCTGCTAGCAGATTGCTACTCAGTGGTGGCCATAATAACAAATCAAGCTTGATAAGGGGAAGTCCATGTTGCTGAGCTTTGTGTACCCTCCATTGCTGCCCCCCTGGCCACTGTGTTCATGTGACCATTGGACTATGACTGAAGTGACAGGGAAAAAGGCTGACTAGCCCATAGCTCATCCTACCCACTTGATTATTAGAATCCTCCTCTGTTGAGGCCATCCTTCAGTGAGCATTCACATAAATAGCTTCACAGCTTTTGCCCACTCAGGTCTATCCACATACCTCTTCTCAAATTTTCCAATTGTGTTTCTTCCAAATCTCTGAGCATTCCACCAAACCACCGGCATATAATTGCACATCTGGTTACATCTCAGTCAAAGCAAAGTGCACAGTGAGGTGCACTGCCTGAAGGTCTGCCTATCGAACAGATTCCTCTTCACCACTGCCCATCAGAGATGGCCCAAAAGGGGGCTATAGTGCTACAGCTATCCTCTTTGGGAGTGGTAGTTGCCTGTATATTGTGCAGAGCCATCATAAACCAGGCCTGAGTCTTCTCTTCCTCTGTCAGCTGATCACAGGGCACTCCCCATGAGGTCATGGGTGCAGGCTGGGGGAGAGATGGCCATGCAGCAGGAGCAGGGATCACTGGCATTTGGACCACTTCTTCATGTAACTTCCTTGTGCCTTCAGGACCCGCGAGGGCCCAGTCACATGTATTCCACTTCCACTTGGTGATGAAATGCTGCTACAAAACCAAACATTATGGCTTTCTGGGTCAGATAACACCTTGTTCATGACAGGCAACTCAGGTTACATGGTAGTTTGATGAAAGATGGTCAAACATTTAGTTTCTACCAAAGCTCAGTAGTAGGCCAAGAGCTATCTCACAAAAGGAGATTAGTTATCTGTAGGTGAGTGCAAGGCCTTGCTCTAAAATCCTAAGGCCCTCTGCTGTGATTCACTTACAGGGACCTGCCACAGGAACCAAACAGCCCCTGGCACCTAGTGCCATTGGATCTACGGAATCCTATGACCCAAGGGCACAGCAGCTTGCACAGCTACCTGAACATGTCACAGAGCCTTCTTCTGTTTGGGGACCCACTCAAAATTAGCAGCTTTTCAAGTCAGTCAGCAGATGGGCCAGAGTAACACCTCCAAATGAGGAACGTGTTTGTCCTAAAATCCAAATAGGTCTACTAGGCATTGTACCTCTTTCTTGGTTATAGAAGGGAACAGATTCAACAATTTATCCCTCACCTTAGAAGGAATACATGTCTCAGCATGTCTGACTCTGCTGGAGACCTAGAAATTTCACTGAGGAAGGAGGCCCTTAAATTTTTGTTAGATTTATTTCCAATCTTTTAACACATACATTTCTTATCAATCATTCCACAATACTCACTACACTCCCTCCTAGATCCAATCAGCATAATGGTATCCGTGAAATGGACCATTGTGATATCTTGCAGAAGAGAAAGTGATCAAAATGCTGGTGAGCTAAACTGTGACATAAAGCTAGAAAGTTGTACAGATGATGGTGTACTGCTGGCCTCTCTGGCTGAAAGCGAAGTGCTTCTGGTGGGTATTATGGACTAATTATGAAAAAAAAAACAGCATTTTTGAGATCAATAGATGCATATCAGATACCAGGAGATGTGTTAATTTGCTGAAGCAATGAAACCACATCTGGTAGAGCAGCTGCAATTGGAGTCACCACTTGGTTAAACTTATGATAATTAACTGCCATTCTCCAGAATCCATCTGTCTTGTGCAGGGGTTAAATAGGAGAGTTGAACAAGTAGGTGGTGAGAATCACCATGCCTGTATCTTTCGAGACCTTGGTGTTGGCACTAATCCTGGCAGTGCCTTTATAGATGTGGTATTGTTTTTAATTTACTATTTTCCTTGGTACAGACAGGTCTAATGGGGTTCCATTTGGGCTCTTCTACAATAATAGCCCACAGGTCGGGGAACCAATGTGGGGATTCTGCCAGCTGCTAAGTCTGTCTACTGCGATTATGCATTCTGGAACTAGGGAAATAATCACAGGGTATGTTTGGGGACTCACAATGAGTTGAAGCTGAGCTAAAACTCCATTGATCACTAAACCTCCATAAGTCTGCCCTCTGATGGGAGGATCACACTGAGGCTTCCAGACTCCTAGCATCAATGTCAGTTCAGAAGCAATGTCCAATAATTCTGCAAAGTCTGATTATTTCCTTTTCCCCAATGCACAGTTAGCCTTGTAAAAAACCCAAGGTTCCTTTGGGAAAGGATGGAAAAATGCTAACACTATAAAATGTTGGAAATGTACCAAGTTCTTCCTAGAGGGAACTCACCGTCCTCTTTATTCAAGAGATTCTGGATGTGCAAACTAGCTGAAGTCTGGGAATTTCTTGAGAGTCTGTGATTCACTATTTTTGTGATATGTTAGACTTTTGTTCATTCAATCTGAAAGTTTTCTGCTTATACAGTTCAAGTAAGAATTCGGTCCGCTTCCTACCTATTTCACATCCAAGACACAATGATTAGCTAGCTGATGCCGTACGTCTACACGAGCAAGACCATTCTGATTGTTCCTTTGCCTCTGCTGTCTGTTATGGCGACTCCACCTACCTTGCCTTAATGGTTGAACATCACTCACAGTGAGGCCATCTTTTGATCCATATTTCAGCCAACCAACCAACCAAAACAGCCCCTTTTCTAACTCCCTGACCTACAGCATTTGAGGCAGAATTTCTGGTTAGTGGGCCCTTATCAATAAATTTGGCCTGGTTGAACTTTATGCTCCTTCCACCACTATCACTTTTACTATCTATTCCTACACATGTTTAGTAGATTTCTGCTTGTATAAGTTAGAAAATCCAGAGCAGGGTGGTGCCTGTAGCTCAGCCGGTAAGGCTCCAGACACATACACCCAGGCTGGTGGGTTCGAATCCGGCCTGGGGCCAGCTAAACAACAATGGCAACTGCAACAACAACAACAAAAATAGCCATGCATTGTGGCGGGTGCCTGTAGTCCCAGCTACTTGGGAGGCTGAGGCAAGAGAATCACTTAAGCCCAAGAATTTGAGATTTCTGTGAGCTATGACACCACAGCACTCTACTGAGGGCAACATAGTAAGACTCTGTCTGGAAAAAGAAAAAAATTCAGAGCAGGCTCACAGGCTCACACCTATAATTCCATCACTTTGGGAAGCCAAGCCAAGAAGATTGCTTGAGGCCAGGAGTTCAAGACCTCCCTGGGCAATAAAACAAGACCCTGTCTCTATAAAAAAACTTAAGAAATATTAGCTGGGGATGGTAGTGCACCTCCAATCCCAGCTACTCAGGAGGTTGCAGTGGGAGGATCACTTGAGCTCAAGAAAGAGTTCAAGGCTGAAGTGAGCTGTGATCACACCACTGCACTCCAGTCTGGGTGACAGACCAAGACCCTCTCTCTACAAAAAAGAAAGAAAGAAAGAAAAGAAAGAAAGAAAGAAAAGAAAAGAAAAGAAAAGAAAAGAAAAGAAAAGAAATTAAAATTAAAGAACTCCAAAAAATAGAAAATTCAAGTAGTTGTTTTGGAGTGTAGTATAATTTTTCATGAGGCACACTTTGCACCTCACCTTTGGAGGTCTGTTCAGACTTGAGTCTGATTGCAGGTCTAGGGGAAAAATGAGGTGATAGGGGTGGGTTCTGAGGAGAATCAGCATTGCCTTGCTTGATAGTTGCCCAGAAGAGGCCATAATCAGTTCCTCAGGCCATGCAGCTAATCCTCAAAGTCAGAAGTGAAAGGGCTGCTACCACCATGGATAAGGTAGGTAGGCCACTTCTGCTGGCAAATGAGACTCATCATCAGAATGTAGAAGCTCAATGTCCCTAGCCCCATCTAGGTTTTCCCTCACCTCTCCATCCCAATTTACAGGATCTTATTCTTTCCCAACAAGTGCCCTCACCTTAACAACAGACACTCTTCTAAGCTGAGAGCTCAACTTTTGTTGGAGTTCAATCAACTGCATGATGAGGCCTTGTGTTTGATTTTTAATAATTTCAGCCCTATGGCTACAGGAGAGAAGATTCTCCCTCAGGGGACTCTTGGAATCTTTTAGGCTATTTATGGTTTTCCATAAATGTTCTAAGGTATTATTGCTACCAAGTTTCTTGTCTCTTAAAGTGGTGGGCTAGGAGTATCAAATGCAGATATTTTGTGTATTTCTGTAAATAGTTTACACTGCAGACTATCAGTATTCTTTGTACTATTAGAAGTAGAGTCTTTAACATTTTTAGGTTGAATCAGATTAGACAGCCAATTCTAGAAACCTCAAAACCAATTAATGAAACTCATCCTTAAGATCCTGTTCCTCCTTGTACCAATTTTTCTGTCTTTGTCTGATTTCTGCTGCTAGAACAGAATACCTGAGATTGAATAATTTATAAAGCACAGAGATTTATTTTTTACAGTTCTAGGGCTGGGAAGCCCAAGATTGAGGGCTCCATATCTATTGAGACCCTTCATGCTACATTGTCCAATGTGGTAAGAAGAAAGAGAAAGAAAGTGTGAAAGGAAGAGAGGGGAAGGTGGCCGACCTCATCCTTTCCTTTCAGGAAACCACTCCCATGAACTAGCCACCTCTTAAAGGTCCCACTCCTCAATATTATTGTACTGGGCATTAAATTTCCAACACATGCACTTTAGGGGACATATTCAAACCATAGCATTCCATCTTCAGCCCCTAAAACACATGTCCTTATTACACAAAAAATACATTCATTTAATTCCAGTAGCCCCACAGTCTTTAACTCATTCAAGTACCAATTGAAAAGTCTGATGTCCAGAGTTTCATCTTGTTACCAAAAGTTTGGCACTTGTCCACAGGGCTGCATAAGAAGAAAAAGGACAAGTGGTTTGAGGAGAAAGAAAGAGAAGTTTATTTATTTAGCAGCAAATGAGGTTAGCAGACTCCCATCTTAATGCATCAACATTCTGCCTTTGAGTATAAATACAGAAATTTTAAAAGGGAGGTTTTCAGTTTCAGACTATTGCTATGCAAAATCTTTTGACCTCCATCTGGACAATTGTATTGAGCCATCCATCTCCTGTAGTATAAAGAACAAAGGAACTCCCCTGCATTTCCCTACCACCTTCTCCAGTTACAGTCTGAATCAGACATAGTGAGACTTAAGGCATGAAGAAAGATAACCTCCCAAGTATGTCCAAAACCCAACAAAGAACATTATGTCTTAAAGGTGGAGAATAATAGTAATAGGAGGAATGGCCTGAAAAGGGGTAAAAATGTTTTCTTCCTCTCTAACCTCTCTCCAACCCCCACACTCTTTTTTAGGAAGTAAAACAGCTTTCCTGCCTCAGGCCAGTGGTCAGGAAGGAAAGAGTATCATAAATCAGAAAGGAAAGATAGAGACAGAGAGGAATTATCTTTATTTCTGCTTTCTCTGTTCCATCCCAGTCCCCAGAGAATTAAATCACACCCACCCACATTAAGAACAGATCTGCAACATTCAGACTGCTGACTCACACACCAATCTCCTTGGGAGTAAAGTAAAGGAGTAAAGTTCATGAAGGATACAGAAAAGGGCGTCCAGGTAAAAGGAAGGAGAAAAGAACCTAGTAGATAGTGAATGAATAAGTAATTTTAGAAAATTATCTGATTTGACAATATCATGAGGCAATATCTAGAGGAAATGTTTTAACAGTTCTTCAGGTATTTCTTAATCCAGCAATATTAACGGCTAAAATTAATCATCACATGCTATTAAAAATTAATATGTATTAATTCTTTATAAATATTATTGAGTCCCCACTATATGTATTTGCATGTGCTTCTGGAGATAACAAAATAAATATAATAATATTTGGAACTCATGAGTAAGAATCTCACAGGATACATTAAAAATGCTCAGCATCACTAATCATGTATAGGGACTGATTACTAATCAGGGAAACCAAATTAAAATCACAATGAGACACCACTAGGATGACTATAATCACAAAAATGGGCAACAGTGAGTGTTGCCAAAGATGTGGAGAAATTAACATTTATTCATAGCTGGCAGGACCATAAAATGTTACAACATTCTGTCAGGTCCTTAAAATGTTAAATATGAAGTTATTCCATGACCCATCAATTCTATTTCTGGACATATACACAAGAAAATTGAAAACATGTCCACACAAAATTCACATGTGAATGTGCACGGCAACATTATGCATAATAACAAAAAAGTGAGAATGACCCAAATTACCATCAACTGATGAATGAATAAACAAAATGTGGTACATCTATATAATGGAATTTTACTTTTCAATAAAGAGAAATGACATGCTACAACCTGCAAGACCCTCGAAAACATTATGCTAAGTATTATAAAAGAAGATAAATACAAAAGGCTACATATCATGATTTCATTGTAGGAAATGTTAAGAAGAAATCTACAAAGACAAAGTCAATTGATACATACCAAGACATGGGCAAGTACATGATAAGGATGTGAGGTTTCTTTTTGAAATGATAAAAATGGTCTAGAATTAGATAAACACAATGTTATGGATATACAAAAACCACTGAGTTTTACTCTTTAAAAGAGTGAAATTGTGAACTGTCATCATGACAAAAACCAAAAAGACAAATGACATATTTTGTGCATCTATTGTTGAGAGTATTCTCCCTCATGAATAAATATTTTGATTGAAAAAAAAGTGAACTTTGTGATATATGAATTATCAATAAAGATGTTATTTTAAAAAGGAGAAATCCTCAGGATAATGCAATTCATTCCACCAGTGGAGTAGGTTTTAAACAGGATGGAGAAGGGTGCCCTAAAATCTTAAGAATGAGTAGAAATAAAGTTTATGAAGGGTGCAGAAAAGGGCATCCAGGTAAAAGAAATGAGAAAAGGACCTAGTAGGTATTGAATAAATTGATTTTAGAAAATTATTTGATTTGACAATATCATGAGAGCCCCCTCTCTAAGCACAAAGATGACTAAGGACATGCTCAAACAATATGATCAAACTGGAAGAGGAACCACTTTTCTACGGCAGATTGCATAATAACAAAGTTATCATCTTATGAGCTTCCTGCTTAGACATTTATTTTTCTAAATCTTCCTGACTTGATTGATTTCTGATGAACTCTTAGAAAAGTGTATTGCTATTCCTTTTATCCTACGCTGTATTTACAAGATACAAGCACAAAGCCTAGTAAAATATTAAGAAAATGTTAATCGTCTCACATCATATAAATAGACAAGATTAAGTTGAATGTTTCCTTTTTAAACTTTGTAACCAACTTTTTTGGAAAAGAGGACGATAGGCTCATGTCTATAAATTCTATACATTTTTCTAAATTTTGGATGATGTTTATAGAATCCACAGCTAATCTTTTCCCCCCTAGATTTCAAGAACATTTCAACAAGTGAAGTGTTCAAGATATATTAAAATTAAATTCAAAACAAATAATTTGAATCCTAACAAGGTTTCAGCTATGGAAAATTTTAGTTAAAACGGTGAAGGTAGAAGATGGTAATCAAACGGAGTTGGGGGCTACATGATTTAACTTTAAGGAAACCATAATTAACCTGCATATCATTTTATACAATTAATTATTTTTTAATAAGAAGATCATTTGGTGATAAGACGCTAACAAGAACCCACTTGAATGAAAAACATTGTGCCTAGGAGAGACTGTCAGTGGTTTGCAAGGAGGAAAAGAAGAGAATAGATGTTTAGGAGGGGAGGTTAGAAGGCGATAGGATTTGGCCCACTATGGAAACCTCAGCTACAGGTTGCAAAGCTTTTATGTGATATCACCGTGGAGTGACAACTGCCAATAGGCATTGAACAGTGACAGGTCAGTGTGGATTTTCTTCTCGGCCTTCCTATTGCCACTGCCTGTCAGGAGAGCTGTCATTTTCAAATCACTTACCTACATTCAGCTATTTTACTGCATCGGTACCTAGTAAAAGCATTGGTATGGTAATAATGATTTGGTTGTAAGATATTTTTGATCTCAACGCATACCAGGTTGGGAAATGCTTTGAACATTGTTTAAAGCTTCTTTCTTTAAAAATAGGTTAATAACCTGCACGTAATTTTTTTTCAAAGGCTTGGATAATTTAATCTCATAGTGTATTTTATGTTTCCTTTAATGAACAGAAGATTACTTTTGTTTAAAAGACTTTAATTTACTCTATTGTACATTTTTCATCTGATGTAGAGAAAAATCAATTATTTTAAGAGTTAAGTTCCTTCTGTCAGATCATTTAGTAAATCCTACCAAGTTAAATGATCATGAGTATTTTTTCCTTATTTATCAACTCTAAGAAAAGTGCTATAATGTGCAGTCGTGGAATATAATTTGCTCTTGAGGAAATGGCATCAATTTTCCTGTCTGTTAAAAACTGCTAGTTAGAAAATAAGAATCATCCATTAACTTTTGCCAAAATTTACTTGATAAGAATTGAGTTAAAAAATGTAGGTGTCTATTCCCATCCCCTGTGTATGCCTGATACATTATCAGCTGGGAATAGAGAAAGGGTGTTAAATATGGACTAATTATAACTAAAATAATAGGTTACAATTTATGTGCATGATGTTTTGCAATATATAAAACACTTTTCATACATGGCATCATTTAATTACTAATACATGGATTTTATGTAGTCTGACATTTGGACAGCTAACCAAAGTTTGCTTTCAGATTGTAAATTAAGTTATACATGTTAGGGTTTGTCTGTGTTGGGTCAAACTACGTAATGGACCTCTCTCTAAGTGTGTTTCTTTCTTGGTAAGGGTACTGGGCTTAGTCCTTACCCACCCATACTGACAGTAGCTGCTGTAATTCCCATTTCCCCCATCTCTTTTGTCACATCTTGTCACTTATAGGTTGCTGTCTGCAGTTTGACCAAGAAACAATTTATTTCCACAAACAAAAAAGCTTGAAAATATTCACTTTGGGTGTCAGGCTTAGAAAAAAATGCTGTTTCTCACAAAATTCAAAGGCTTTGGAAGGGGGCATCTATTATCAAAATGAGATTAATTCCTTTATAAATACATATTTCAAACAAAAATAACATATTTAAATAAAAGTCATTTAATTCAAGTCTTTTTTTTTTTTTTTTTTTTTTTTTTGGCTAGGGCTGGGTTTGAACCCACCACCTCCGGCATATGGGGCTGGAGCCCTACTCCTTTGAGCCACAGGTGCCATCCTAATTCAAGTCTTAAAGACACAAGGATTTTGTAATTAAAATGCCTTCCTAACATATTCCTTTGATGAGGCTTTCTTGAATCCAGTTCCTATCTATGTAGAAAGTCATTGAATTTTATTTGGAAATGAAATGGGAAACTCCCACAGATAATTGGAGCTCGCCATCTAAAGACCAGACATGAGTTGGGATCAGCTTCTATCAAGCCCCTTAGCCATTGTGTCTATCCTCTTTAAATCACAAAATGCTAGCTTTGAAGGAACATTAGACATTAGTAGCTCAAAGATGTCTCCCCACCATTTGAATATCAGAACCTCTTGAAGGACTTAAAAAAAAAAAAAAAAACACATTACTTGGTCACAGCATAGATGAATCGGTGGGAAGAATGGGTATTAATTTCTAGACCTATAATCTGGAAGGAAGCTGAGGGACAAAGCATGTTGCATAAAATATAAATCCTGTTCAACAATTTTTAGCCTGTTTACTCCTGCTGGGAAGACTGCACCAATTTTTCCACGAGGGTTGAATGTGCTGGTCGTTCCCTCTCTTCCCAGAGTGATGGATCTTCCTCCTCTTCTACTTCAATGCTTCGCCAACCTACCTCATTATAACAAGATGAATCTCGGTGTCCAAATACGTGTGAAGACAGGTGACTTTCTCTTCATATGATTGAAGATCATCTTTATTTCAAGCTTTCATTTTACCAGAGCATGGAAACCCAAAGTCAGGCCACTTGGAAATACTTCAGAGGCATTTTGTAAAATCAAGACATTAGGTGATGGTGAACATTGGATTCTGAGAGTGCAGCTCGTAACGTGTGCTAAGATACTCAGCAGTTTTTCACCATTTCTCCTTAAACCATTTCTTTCCTTCAGCTCCCCCACTGGCTTCCACCTGCTGTTTCTTGTCATTCCCACTCCCCTTTCCTTTTTGCCATTTTGTTTTTTCTTTTCTTTTCTTTTTTTTTTTTTTTTTGGCTGGGGCCGGGTTTGAACCTGCCACCTCCGGTATATGGGGCCAGTGCCCTACTCCTTTGAGACACAGGCACTGCTTCCCCACCCCCGCTTTCTTTTTTAAAAGTCTATGTCCGTATCTTTTAGGGGCAACTCTGTTTCTCATGTTCTCTCTTCTCTCCATTTTATTCCTACACGATTCTTTCATTCCCATTGCTTCGAAGACAAACCTACTTTATATGATTTAGAATTAATATCTTCAGGCCAGTGAAAATATCTCAACTTTATACTTGTATATTTGTTGCCCAACATTACATCTCTACTTAGATGTCTCAAAGACATTTCCAAGAACAAATCCAAAAGTAAATTCAAGATCATTGTCTCCACAAAACAGGTTCAACTTCTAGCTCTTCTACCCAGAACATAGTGTGTTCCTGATATCTGTCTGTGTCATTCCTTCTCCTATACATCAAATCCTCTAATATCTTTCTCCAAAGTGTGGATTAAATCCAAGCACACTTCTCAATCTTCACTACCATCACCTGGACCACTGCACTGGCCTTTTACGTGGTAGCACTACACCTATTCTTGCTTTCCTACAATTTGTTCCCTACAGAGTAACCACATTGATCACTTAAAAATGATTTTAATCACATTACTCTCTTCCAAAAACTCTTCAGAAGATTTGTGATTGTGTTTAGAATAAAGTCTCGAATTTTAATATAATGTACGGGAATTTCCATGATTGCACTTCCTGCATCATCTCTACATCACTACATTCCAACCATTGTGACCCACACAGTCTTTCTCAATTGATCTACCCAAGTGCCTTCATATCTCAGAGTTTTGGTAGTTTCCTTAGCGTTCTCAGCCTTTTTTTTTTTTTTTGAGACAGAATCTTATTTTGTCACCCTTGGTAGAGTCCCATGGTGTCATAGCTCACAGCAACCTCAAACTCTTGGGCTCAAGCAATTCTCTTGCTTCAGCCAGACTCCCTAGTAGCTAGAACTACAGGCACCCACCACAATGCCTGTTTTTTCTGTTTCTTTCTTTTTTTTTTTTTTGCTTTGTTTGTTTAGTAGGCCTTGGCTGGATTCGAACCCACCAGTGGTGGAGCATTGGGCCGGAGCCCTAACCGCTGAGTGATGGGCATCCAGCCTATTTTTGTTTGTTTGTTTTGTTTAATAGGCGTGGGCCAGATTTGAGTCCACCAGCCCCAGAGCATGTGGCCGGCACCCTAACCACTGAGCTATGGGTGCCCACCCTATATTCATTTCTTATAGGTGCCATAACAAAGTATTATCTACTTGGAGGCTTAAAACAATAAAAATATATTATCTCACAGTTCTGGAGGCTAGAAGTCCAAAATCAAAATGTCAACAGGACCACATCCCCACTAAAGAAGGAAGGAAGATTTCTTTCTTGCCTCTTCTAGATCTGGTGACCCCATGAGTTTCTTGGCTTGTGGAGACCTAACATACCTGCCTTCCTCTCCACGAGGCTAACTTCTCTCTGAGTCTATGTTTTTTCTTCTTAGAAGGCACCTGTCACAGATTTGGGGCCCACACTAAGCCCAGTATGATTTCCTTTCAAGATCCCTAACTAATTATATCTGCAAAGACCCTATTTCAAATAGAGCAGCATTGTAAGGTTCCAAGTGGACATGAATTTTGGAAGGACACTGTTTATCTCACTACACAGCCTATCCTCCAATACCTCTTGCTGTTTCTTTTTCCTTCCTCCTATCCGCTTGTCAGCTGGAGTTCATTAGAGAAGCTGGCTTCATCATTAACATTTACAGCAGGATGTCTCTCAGCTGCTCAATTAAGAGCTTAATTCCCAAGATCAAAATAACACCTTAGGGGGAAAATTCCCATGTGATTATTCTTATTGGTGAAACAGGAATCTTTAGAAAATAGTCACACTTGGGAGAGGAGATGCAATTATTTAACTTTCCAGGGCTCTAAGCATAAAAATGACACAGAGTACCCTTATTATGTGTCCTGGCTTCAAAACAAGAAGTGAATTTAAATAAAATGCTGACTTCCATTATACATGTAAAAGTGGAAAAAGGAAGTGTACAATTTTTGAATCTCCAATTACATAATCATCAATGAATGGTGAAGGCGATAACAACTCTTAGTTGGCCCCAAACAAGCATTAGCATTGCTGAATGTTCACTTTGCAAATGTGTTCTGGGAAAAAACGCTTTACAACTTGGGTCTTCCCATTTGTAAAGAGACCCAGCCAGAAGCACACAGCAGACTCAATAAGGAACCCCAACTCTCTGTTCCCAACCTACGACCTGGGAAATATAAGGTAATGGTTTTCATATTCCTGGTATATGGTTCTATTTTCCAGCATATTCTATGCCCCGTGTGACCTCAGACCTCTCCCTGAGACCTTCCCAACATTGCTGGTCATGTGTGACCTAAAGAAGCAGCTAATGCCCAACGCAGTGAGCAGGGGGTGAAACTCTTCCACTTGTGTATTCTGGTCACAATATAAATGAGTACTAATCATTTGTAAAATGATTTCAGGATATACATTGAAAGGGGAAGGGAGGGGGGAGGTTTTGGTGGAGGGAGGGTAATGGGTGGGGCCACATCTATGGTGCATCTTAGAATGGGTACAGGTGATTGCACTAATGTACACAGCTATGATTTAACAA
>CAUYPK010021772.1:0-52300 GCA_963574355.1 Loris lydekkerianus
GTAGCCTTTATATATACCAACAATTGTCAAGCTGAAAAAAACACTTAAGAACTCTATTCCATTCACAGTAGTGCCAAAAAGATGAAATATTTGGGAGTTTATCTAACAAAGGACGTGAAATATCTCTATAAAGAAAACCATGAAACTCTAAGAAAAGAAATAGCTGAAAATGTTAACTAATGGAAAAACATACCATGCTCATGGTTGGGAAGAATCAACATTGTTAAAATGTCCATATTACCCAAAGCAATACAAAATTTTAATGCAATCCCTATTAAAGCTCCACTGTCATACTTTAAAGAGCTTGAAAAAATAATACTTTGTTTTATATGGAATCAGAAAAAACTTCGAATAGCCAAGACATTAGTCAGAAATAAAACAAAGCTGGAAGAACCATGCTACCAGACCTCAGACTATACTGTAAATCAATAGTGATCAAAACCCCATGGTACTGGCACAAAAACAGAGAGCTAGATGTATGGAACAGAATAGAGAACCAAGAGATGAACCCAGCTACTTACCATTATTTGATCTTTGACAAGCCAATTACAAACATTCAGTGGGGAAATGGTGCTGGGTGAACTGGCTGGCAACCTGCAGAAGAATGAAAGTGGACCCACACCTTTCAACATTAACTAAGATAGACTCTCACTGAATTAAAGATTTAAACTTAAGACATAAAACTAAAAGAAAAATACTAGACGAGAGTGCAGGGAAACTCTTGAAGAAATCAGTCTGGGCAAGTATTTTATGAGGAGGACCCCCACGGCAATTGAAGCAGCTTCAAAAATACTACTAAAAAGCTTCTGCATAGCCAAGAACACAGTAAGTAAAGCAAACAGACAGCCCTCAGAATGGGAGAAGATATTTGCAGGTTATTTCTCCAACAAAGGTTTAATATCAGAATCCACAGAGAACTCAAACGTATTAGCAAGAAAAGAACAAGTGATCCCATCACAGGCTGGGCAAAGAACTTGAAGAGAAACTTCTCTGAAGAAGACATGTGCATGGCCTAAGGACGTTTGAAAAAATGCTCATCATCAGAGAAATGCAAATCAAAACTACTTTGAGATATCATCTAACTCCAGTAAGATTAGCCCATATCACAAAATCCCAAGACCAGAAATTTTGGTGTGGATGTGGAGGAAAGGGAACACTTCTACAATGCTGGTGGGAATGCAAATTAATACATTCATTGTGGAAAGATGTTTGGAGAACACTTAGAGATCTAAAAATAGATCTGCCATTCAATCCTATAATTCCTCTACTAGGTATATACCCAGAAGACCAAAAGTCACATTATAACAAAGATATTTGTACCAGAAGGTTTATTGCAGCCCAATTCATAATTGCTAAGTCATGGAAAAATCCCAAGTGCCCGTGGATCCATGAATGTATTAATAAACTGTGGTATATGTACACCATGGAATGTTATGCAAAGAATGATGAAGATTTTACCTCTTTCATGTTTACATGAATAGAGCTGGAACATATTCTTCACAGTAAAGTATCTCAAGAATGGAAGAAAAAGTATCCAGTATACTCACCCCTACTATGAAAGTAATCTATGGCTTTCATATGAATGCTATAACCGAGTTATAACCTAAGCATATGGGGAAGGGGGAGAGGGAGGGAAAGAAGGGGGGAGTATGGGTGGAGGGAGGGTGATTGGTGGGATTACACCTGCAGTGCATCTTATAAGGTCTTACAAGGGTACATGGGAAACTTAGTAAATGTAGAATATAAATGTCTTAACACAATAACTAAGATAATACCAGGAAGGCTATGTTAACCAGTGTGATGAAGATATGTCAAATGGTCTATAAAACCAGTATATGGTGCCCATGATCACATTAATGCACACAGGTATGATTTAATAATAAAAAAATAAAAATTAACAAAATTAACAAAGAAATTAAAGGATTTTTGTATGAAGATTTTAAAGTAAGCCATACTCTTGAACATATAAAATGTTTAAAATTATTTCTTGTTTATCTTGGGTTTACCAAGTAGGAAAAAAAGCATATATGCATAATGTTCTTCATCTATTGTGACATTAACTGATTGTTTTGCCTATTTGTTACCACTTTGGAGTACAGAATAGTTTTATTTTTCTTCATTTTGTGCTGATAGTGTATGTTTTGTTTTAAATTTAGAGGAATTCCTCTGGAATTCTATTGTTATTTTCATATTTGTCAATTGGTTTTAGATAATTATACTTTATTATATAAAAAAGTACTTCTCAAATATATTTCAGTTTTTAAGTAGAAACACATATTTATTGTGCATCTCAAAATTATTACATGGCTTTTTCCTGTGACCTATTGATGTGATTATATGTATTTATTAATTGATATCCTAATTAATTGTATAATTATTATAAAACTTTAAAATAGATCCTACTTTGTCAGGCATATTAGAATTTTAATACACCCTAAGATTCATTCCTTCTACATGAAATAATTGTTTCTAATGTTTCAGGTAGGTGTTCTTATCCTGGGATCAGTTTACCCAATAAACAATGAGCAAGAATCAGGTGTCACCAAAACCATGTTTGTCTCACATGAGCATGTATATATTAATCTTCTAGTTTCAAATTGGAACTTAGTACATGTGATGCTTAATTTTCTATTATTATGATACTTTGCTTAGGGGAATACTTTCCAATGCCATCTCTGTTGTTAAAATTAAATGTAAAAGTGGTGGGGAGGAAAGTTTGCATAAGTTCCCAACCAAGTAGTACAGTTCATAGGAACACCGGATACTTCTTGGAAAAGGGACACAAATCCAATGTGAACTTTAACCTTACAACAAAATGTACATAATTGTGTGTCTCCTTATGTTAACCTGAAATTTAAAAAAAAAAAAAAAAAAAAAAAAAAGTTTGTTCATACATGTTGTCACTTGACAAAGAACAGTTTGGCAATAACTTGTTATAAGAAACAAACGAATTTTAGGTAATTTAGATGAGTCACTTTAAAATGAATGAATGAAATAGCATGACTCCTTTCATGAGGGCCTAATAACCTCTCAGAGATCCTACCTCTTACTATCATCGTTATGGCAAATAAATTTCAACATGAGTTTTGGGGGGTTATTCAAACCATAGGATACCACATATAACTGAATAAGAAGCTTCTGTTGACATGGAAAGCTTGACACAGGAAATAGTATTGTAACTATAACTTGCTCAGTGAAATATTTTGAGGATAAGAATTGATTACAATGAATAAGGGCTACACGATGAAGATTAAAGTTTTTGTTAACTATTATCTTCATTTCTTAGAATTGAGGTATGTGTGTGTATAAAGATTGATTTCCACATTATTACCATATTACCATTCATAAATGAGATTGATTTCTATGCTTAATTTGTTGCTATCACTCAGATTTTATATCACATTTCTGTTAACTATATAAAATAACTTGAGCTTTCATTTTTGAGTTTCATTCTATGCCTTATGCTTCAAATGAAACTAAATGGCATGGAATCACCATAAAAATCTAGGTGAAGATTTTAAAGATTTCAAATAATATAGTGAGGTAGAATGAACAATATTTGATAGAACAACAAAGTGACTCTAGCCAACAATAAATTATAATATATTTTAAAATAACTAAGGCAGTGGAATTGAAATGTTCTTAACAAAAGAAATGATAAATGCTGGTTAATGAACCCAAATTGCCCTGATTAGTTTAATGCAGATTATATACCTGTGTGAAAACATCACATGCACCCTATAAATGTAAACAACTATTATGTTACCATGACAATTAAAAATAAAAACTATTTTTAAAAGATTTTCACTTAATGTTTTTAAAATTTAATTTTATAACTCATTCTATTCTTTTTTTTCTATTCACAATGGAAATGCAAACAATTTCTATTTGTGCATATACACACAGGATAGCCATAAATTTCATGTGCAATTTAAAATTATGGCCATTCTGTATATATTTTATCATTTTAACTTCATTGCTTTAATTTGAAAGTACTTGGAAACATGCCATTTATATTTTTCTTTGTTTTCTAAATCATTATTTTATTCCATTATTGGAATTTTTACAAGATAAACTGATTTCTTTTTTTTAAAGTACTACATTAAATTTATCTTTTCAAATTATTGACTTTTATGTTCCTTCTCCTAAAATTATTTCTATGATTTATCGTTTTTGTTATTTTTACTTAAAAATAGTAATTCAGTGTCACATTTTTAAACTGAGTACATTTTCAACAGAATTTCTAAAGGATGAGAGCCAATTGTTATTATTTTATTATTTGCTAAGAAGGCTTTAATTTGTGGCTTTGATTTCCAACTTAATCCCAGGGTTCTTTGGAAGAGTTTTAGTTTTTGTTTGCTTGTTTTAATGTGTATTTGGATTTTTTTTTTTTTTTTTTTTTTTTTTTTTTTTTTTTAACAGAGTCTCACTCTGTCACTCTGGGGCCCTGGGTGAAAGGGCCCTGCTCACTGCAAATTCAATTTCTTGAGCTCAAGTAATCCTCTTGCCTCAGTCTCCTGAGTAGCTAGTACTACAGGCGCTCACCACAATGTCCAGCTAATTTTTCTATTTTTAGTAGAGATAGGTCTGGCTCTTGGTTAGGCTGGTCTTGACCTGAGTTTAAGCATCCACCTTAGCCTCCCAGAGTGCTTGGATTACAGGCATGAGCCATCACACTACTTGGATTATTTTTTGTTAATCTATTGTTGCTTCCAGTTTCATTGCACTACAGTCATTAATAGTGTATAAAAGTGTTCCATTTTCCTGAAAAGTTTGATCTCTTATTGTTAGGTTATAAGTGACTTAAGTATTCCACAGATAATTCTAAAGAATTTCTATTGTTGGGCAGTGTTGCTCAAGGAGTAGGGTGCTGGCCCCACATACTGGGTTCAAACCTGGCCCCAGGCAAAAACTGAAAACAAACAAACAAACAATAAAATAAAGAATTTCTATTGTTTTAAGACAAAAAGTTTAAATGAAAATCAATAGAACTCAATTTTCTCTAACTTTGGTTTCATAAATTTCAGTTTTCCTTAGAAATTTTAATTTGCACATGGATAGATTTAGGCCTTAAAATATATTTTCTCCTAAATGTTATAAAGTTTTCTTTTTTATAGTTAGTCTTTTAAGCCAGTTTTTAAAAATATGAACATGTTCAATTTTTTTTTCATATAGGCACCCAATTTCCCCACTGCTACTATTTATTCAGTTTTCCTTCCTAATTCTTAGAGTACCTATTTTTTACTGATAGACTATGTCTACTGATAGATAACATTTTGAAGCTGTTGGGAATAGAATATTTTTTAATTCTTTTATAATGTGCACTTAGTTTTTACTTACGTAAATGTGTGTGTGTTCTCCATGTATATTTCTAATAAAAAAGAAAAATGAAATAATAGGTTCCTTATGAAAAAACTTTTTTTTTTTTTTTTTTTTTTTTTTTTATATAGCATCTCACTATATTGCCCTCAGTGGAGTGCTGTGGTGTCACAGCTCATAGCAACCTCCAACGCTTGGGCTTAAGCCATTCTCTTGCTTCCGCCTCCCAAGTCGCTGGGACTACAGGTCCCTGCCACAACACCTGGCTTTTTTTTTTTTTTTTTTTTTTCAGTTGTCATTGTTATTTAGTTGGCCCAGGCTGGATTTAAATCCGCCAGCCTGGGTGTATATGGCCAGCACCCTACTCACTGAGCTATGGTTGCTGCCTATGAAAAAAATTATTAAAATCATATTTTCTTATTGGTTATAGCTGTATATATGTAAGCTTTTCTACGTCTTTATGCTGATTTTATTAGTTCTCTTTAGTTAGGATAGTGATTCCCTGTAGAGCTATGTATTTTCTAAGTATACAAATTATAGCCTCTGTAATGCAAAAAAATATAGTCTCACTTCATTTGGTAAAATCTGTTTCTCTTAGTTCCTATTTTGTTATTAAGCTTGCTAAACACATCCAGTATTAAGTTGGATGATAGTGGTACTTTGCTTTTTAATTATATTTCGCTATTAATTACTAGAGTGTTTTTTTTTCTCTTCCTTGGTATTTGGTTGGCTATTTTAATTTGTTTTTAATTCATATTGTTCTTCACGTTTTCTCTTTGTGGGGTATTCTGAGTTTATTTTCATATTTGCTGGGAATGCTCTTGTGGAAGATTTTTTTGTATGCTTTTCTTATTTTTGTTGCAATTTTTCCTTTGAGATCAGCAGTATCCTGGGTTACCTTTTAGGGACCAGATATGCCCTTGGTTGTGGCATCCTGATGAGAAAAATTTCTATTTGAAAGTCCCTGTGTTTTTACTGAGTCCCTGTGTTTTTCTGAGGTCCTGGGGGTAGTTTATATCCCATTTTTCTTGTGTCAGACAAAAAGGTTCTCATACTACATGATAAAAGTAAACTAAAACTCCACAGCCAGGTGCTAAGGGTTCATCTTTCTTTTTTTCTACAATGACATGGGAAGGTCATGCTAATCCTCTGATACAATTGAGGGCATTCGGTTGGACTTGTTCTAATTTTTATTGCACACCCTAAACATCAATTTCAGACTCCTAACTTCAGCATTAAAGCACATTTCCAGCTATTCATGTATATGGAGCCCAGGGTGTTTTCTCTTTGTGTATCTTGTATGTATTTCCTTCCTTTTTTCCTTCCTAACCTTCTTCTTTACATCCTTATCCCCTTTCTCTTTTTGTCAAGACCAGATAAATATGATTATTATTATAATTAGTTTTGTCAATAAGAATTGGGAACCCTGGTTAGGTGTTTTTTTCATCTCAAACACTTGTGTGTCTAAGTCTGGGACTCTAACCTTGCTGGAACAGACACCTTCTTCTCATCACTTTGGTTTGGCACACCACCATCGGTGTCCCCACTGTAGTGCAAGTGTGTGCCACCTGTGCCAAGGACTAACCAGGACCTCTATGTGCAGGATGTGTGATGTGATGGCTTTGGCATTTGAAGGACTTCCAAAACAATTTGCAAAATGTTTAAAATATTTCTATCCTTATGATTCAGTTTTTTTCATTCCTGCTGTTGATGAGTGTCCTGGTCCATATAGAGTTTATATAAAAGAATACCTAAGGCTGGGCAATTTGTTGAGAAAAGAAGTTGATTTGGTTCATGTTTCTGGGGCAATAGGGAGAAACTGAGAAAGACAGACTCTTTGTAACATGGGACTAAGCCATTCCCCAGAGATGGAGAACCCATTCATCTTTGTCAGGGGGCATTCATCTATGCATGAGGGATCTGCCCCCATGACCGAAAGTCTCCCACTAGGTTCCACCTCCACATTGGCATCAAATTTCAACATGATTTTTAATGGAGACAATCCCCATCCAGACCATAGTAAGATAGGGAAATGGTTGTGTCTATTCCATAAAACCTCATAACCCCAAAGTAAGGTCTCTGATAAAATAAGAGATGTAAGGTGAAGAAATCAGCTAAAACCAGCTAGAACCCAAATGACCATGAAAAATAGTCTCAGGCTACCCTCTCTGCTCCTTAGGCCCTGAAACTCCACCAGCACCCTGACAGTTTACAAATGCCATGGCAATTTCTGGAAGTTACCCTCCATGGTTCAGAAAGAGGAGGACTGCTGGTTCAGAGAAGTCCCCACTGCCTTCCCAGAAATCTTATGAATTAACATAATTAACAGAATTAATCTTTCTGTTTAACATAAAATTTAGAAGGTATAAAATAAGACCCTGGAAACTGTTACTCTGAGAGATAGCTCCTGTCCTGTCCATGGGAAAGCCTTCCTTTTTTCTTTTCTTACTGTAATGAACTTGTTTTTCTTTACTCTGTCTGCTACCTTAAATTCTTTTTTGCATGATGCCAAGAACCCAGATGACTTTCAAATGGACCCCAGTTTGGGGATCTAACTCTCCAACTCTCCAACCCTCAGTAGCAGTTAAACATGTTAATGTGGCTTGTTGGGGTGGGGTAGTAGCTCTTACTTTAACACCACACAGGACTTTTTTTCACACTCACTAAATAAAATGAGCCATCCCTGGCATGGTTATGGAGAGAAGGGAACACTTTTACAATGTTGTTGGGATTGCAAACTAACACAGCCTCTTTGGGAAGAAGTAAGTATCTTCAAAGAGCTACAAGTGAATCTTCCATTTGATCCTGCAATCCCTTTATTAGGTATCCACTCAGAAGAAAAGAATTCATTTTACCATAAGGACATTTGCACTTGGATATTTGTTCCACCTCAATGCACAATAGCCAAGATGTGGAATGAACTCAAGCGTCCATCAACCCATAAATGGATTAATAAACTGTGTTAGATATATACCATGGAATGCTATTCAGCTATAAAAAAATGGAGACTTTACATCTTTCATATCAACTGGAGGGAGTTGAAGAACATTCTCATTAGTAAACTATCACAAGAATGGAAAAGCAGATATCCAATGTACCCAATACTCATATAAAACCAGTAGATGAACAACTACATGCCCACAGAGAGAAATACATAATTAAAATCAAGGGGGTGGTAGTGGAAAGGGGGGTGAGGAGGGAGAGGGGAGAAAGGAAGAGGGAAGGAGATTGGCAAGCTCTTACCTAATGGGGCACAATGTAAGGGTTTTGGGCGCACTTCCTGGGTGAAGGGCTCTACTACAACTTGAACTTTACCTGACAAACATAAACAATATAACCCAATTGATAGTACCTTCATATTAATCTGATATAAATAAATTAAATAAACTGAGCCAGTGCTTTGACAAAACCAGTCTCAACTAATTATCATTTTATATATTTCCTCTGTACACACAGTATTTGAAAGAGCATTTTCCTAGTTACTCATGTTGATATGGAAATGCCTTTATTGTTCAACTCATTTGACCCCTGAAGGACAAATTTGGGAGGGAGGAAATAGACAGTGACAGACTGCTGACCTAGACCTTCACCTGTGAGACAGAGAAGGGGGGCAATCATGAATCCCTAGAGTCCTTTCTATTAAAATGCTAAAAGCCTGAGGATTTTGGTTTTCTAGATGTTTAAAGACGTTAGAGAGAAGTTGTGTTTTATCACTTCTTGCAGTGGGTTGTGGTACACTTAATCACATTTTTTACATTTTCCTATCAAATGAGAAAATTTTAATTCACTGAAATATTTCTCTTTCATGTTTGTTTTCTTTCTCCAAGTTTTTCTTCTTACACCTCATTGCTCCTAAGAATTCAACTATATATGCCGAACTGGTCATTTATAACATGGAAAATGGTTTGATTTTGAGTTTCAAGTCCTAAATGCTCTTAAAGACTTGCTTACTGATCAGATGTTCAGCAAACGTCCTCATCTGAAGGCGTCCTCCAAGGTTTTGCCCAACACTGAACATTATAGACACTTGGGAAAACACAGATGCGGGTAGCTTACTGAAGCACAAAGGTCAGCCTCATATGAGACAATCAGGCTTGTAACCTTCAGCAATCTCCCTTCCACCTCAACTGTAGTAAATCAAACCTGCTTTGTTTTGACTAGGGTATGACAAACCATTTGAGGTGAAATAATTGCAATTCACATGGTTCATTTTGTCTTGGTTGACGTCACTGATAGTATCAACATAGAGGAAGACTAAGAGCCATTTACTTTGGAGAGATTTACAGCTCTAGAAAATCAAAAGGGTACTGAACAACATCAATTCGGCTACAATGCCCAAATGGAAATATTTTCAAATTTAAATCAGTAAGAAGCAAACTGAATTAAACTATGTTTGTTAAGAAATAAAACATACATCCCATTATTCCTTCCTTCAAGAGATATTTACTGAGTCCTTTTTCAAACCAGAACTTGTTTCTCAATTATTCAAGTGCAGCAAAAAATATTTCTTTTGCAAGGACCTTAAATAAAATGCTGTTCCTCACCCCCAGGCTGGCCCTCACTCCTCACTGCACTGTGCTAATGAAACAGCAGTCCTCTTTCTGCTCCAGCTGTGTGTCCTCCTTAAGCTCATTGCATACTCATACATACTCTGCACCCCCTACCGTCAGTCCTGAGGACATGCACCCCCCTTTCCATCTCTGCACCAAATTCCACCCCTCTTGCTTTCTCAGGGACTTCACCTGTCAGTTATTATCTTTCCTTTATTCATCATCAATTTCTCCCTCTCTGTAGTACTATCTCCTTTAACATAGGAATGTTACTTTATTTTTTGAAAACTATTCAACTTTTTAACTTCACATTGCCTTCAATTTACACCTTATTACTGATCCTTTTTCAAGACAAAGATCTTGTATGAATTTTTTAGTGACTAGTCTCTCCTCCCTTACCTCATGATTCTTTCAGCCGATTCCAATCTGGCTTCTATTGCCCATCAAGCCCAGGGTGCAAGATCACAAGTTCCCTCCATATTGCCACATCTAAAATTTCCAAATCTCCTTTCTTACACATATTGCTTCATCCCTGGTGTCATTTACGACAGTTGACCCCCTTCCCTTTCTCACATTTTCTGTGAGCCCAAATTGTCCTGCCATCCCTCTTGAGGCTCCACTTCAGTCTCCACTTTTGACTTTTCTACATTATTCTACTATTCAAAGTCAGGCAACTCTGGAATTTCCACCCTGACCCTCTACTCTTTATAACCTGTAAACTTATCCTGTAGGCCACATCCTTCCCATGGCTCTACTTACAATTTTTGTGTTGCTGACTCAACAATATGTCCACCTCGCCTAGACCTCTCTCCAGACTCCTATCTTCAAGTGGGCCACCACTTCAGTTCTACCTTGCCAAAGCAAAACTCTTGATTGCCTTCACCCTACCCTGCAAGGTTGCTCAAGTTGTTATAACCTCTGCAATATAAACAACACACATCTACTTACTCAAGGTCAACTGGAAAATTATTTCTGATTTTTATTTTCCTCCATTTCCTTATGTCTTTTTCATAGTCTAATCCTTTTGACTTTATTTCAAAACAGACATCCTTCTACATTTCTGATTAACACCCTAGTTCAAGGCAACAAAATTGTTTGCCTACTAACACATTTCCCCAGGTATGCTTTTGTCTCTTCCTCTTACATTCATCACAAGAAGCCAAAAGGATCCTTCAAAACTGTAAGTGAGATACATCACCCTTTTCCTTAAATACTTCCAACAACTTCACATCACAATTCAGTTCAGATGTAAATACTCCCTGGGGCTTACAAATGTTCTTATGATATGATGCATGGCTACTGGTGTCACTCTCCTGAGCCTACAGCAGGGGTCCTCAGCCTCGCCACTAGGGACAGTTTAGGACAGATAATTCTTTGTTGGGGTGGAGGGGCGCTCCTGTGCCTCACTATATATTTAACACCTGGCTTCTACCATTAGATGCTATGCACCTTTCACTACAAGAAGTGACAAACAAAAATGTTTCCAGGTGTTGTCAAATATATGCTGGGAGGCAGAATGGCCCCTGGCTGAGAGCCGTTAGTCAAAAGTAATCATAAGTCCAGTTTTCCCAGACAGACCTACATGCCTATTCCTTTGTTGTTATTGCACATAGCATTTTCTTTCACTGTCCCGATTAGGATGTCAATGGTATGATCATATCACTCATCACCCAATATGTTTCATCACTCATCCTGACATTTTCTGCTTTGTTTTGAACATATCAGGTTTATCCCAGGCTTAGGGTCTTTGCCATGGATGTTTTCTCTCTATCTCTCCATGAAATGCTTTTCTCTCCGAAGACTTTCTTTTTTTCTTTCTTTCTTTTTTTTTTTTTTTCTTTTCAGTTTTTGGCCGAGGCTGGGTTTGAACCCGCCACCTCTGGCATATGGGACCGGTGTCCTACGCCTTTGAGCCACAGGTGCCACCATCTCTCTGAAGACTTTCTTTCTTCTTATCTCAGTGTAAGTGTTATTTCTTTCCTAGTCCAACTCAGTAAAGTAATAATCTAATCATTCTCTACTGAATTGCCTTATCACTGCTTGATAAGTTTGTTTATTTAGTTATTTCTCTATTTATTTTCTTTGTTTTCATTCTGTCTCCCTCCTAACACACGCACAAAAGCGTTTGGTCTGCCTGCTTAGAACAGTGCTTGGTCCACCCCAAGCACTGAATAAAGGAATAAGTATATTCATGAAAACTCTTCCCCTCAATAAGGTCCAGCATTGCTGTTGTGTGAGATCACTGCTTCCATGGCATTTGGGGTCACTTTTAATTAAATGCTTATTAGTGCAATTATTATTTTTATAAGTTCCATGAGGATAGAATTCATATACCTATATTTCTTTCTCAACTCTAAATGGAAGAATTTGTTCTCCCGCCTTGTAAAATGTACTGCATGGCTACATAGTGCCTGGGTGGGGGATGTTAGGAAGACTGCATGGTCTGATTGGAAACTTAACTTTGAATATATAAAGATAAGTACAAATCTATACTCGAGAAAGATGTCACCTTATTGCATAAAATCCCATTCATATGTGTGGTTGCTTTCACAAATGCTTTCCTTACCTTTTTTTAAAAAATCATTTTATGACCCTTGAAGGTTTTGCCTCCATCAGTAACTGAAAATAAAAATGTGTCTTCACTTAATTCCTTAGATCAAATTCCATTTGCAAATATAACAGATTTTCCCTTCTATGACATCGCAGGAGTAGATGCAACTTAGAATTTGTCAGCAAACCACTAACACACTAGCATGTATTGTTGAAAAGCTTTTTGCCTTCAATGGCAGGAGGGCCTCAGAGTCAGATGACAATCATTATCACACTTGCTTTTGAGTGACACATTTGCCATGGAGAATTGGTTATGTTTCTTTGGGCTTGCTAGAATTCTACTATTTTTAATGTTAAAAGAAGTTGGCCCAGACTTGTAAATATAGGTTCAGAAGCATCAAAATGAAATTTACAACACTTCAAAGAAAAATGAGGCAAAGGCCAATAGAAGGATTGGATGGTGTTGGCAGGTAAAGGGAAAGGTGTGGTGTTCCTGGACAAGTGAGAAACCCAGAAACAACTTGGCTACTTCTGAAGCTGTCGGAATAATATTATTCATTATTGATCCAAAACAAAATCAATTAGGATGCTTTGCATGGCCGTGTTTTCCATCAACGAGGAAGGAGTTCTACAGGAAAGAATGAACATACATTGGAGAGTGGCTGCTGGAGTACGGATGATGGATAGGAAGGCACAAGTACAAATGATTTCCAGGGTCTCAGGGTGATTGATTATGTCCCATATCATGAGAAAACTCTGGCCTGAGATGTGATCCACCATCTGCTTTTCTAGAGGATTTACAGGAAGATTGAAAACAATGTATTTTCAGTTTTAGAAAAAAGGACGTCTACAGAGTGAGTCCTTAGACTTGAAATCAGTGAGCATGCTAAGTGAATCAGCAAGGTGCAAGAACATGTTTTTAAAATACTAGTCAAGTAGAGCAAGTGGAAGATGCTGGCATCACTGAGGGGCAACTTGCAAAAAACAAGTGAACTTCACCTTATTTCTTTATTTGATTGCAACACTAACCTGAAAGTTCGGAAAAATGTGAAATAGATGGTGTACCTGTGTGGTGCACAACCTCTGGGTTGCCAACAAGTACTGGTCTGGGCCTGTTAGGAACTGGGCTACACAGCAGGAGGTGAGTGGTAGGTAACAAGCAAAGCTTCATCTGTATTTATAGCTGCTCCCCATTGCTTACATCACTTCCTGAGCCCCGCCTCTTGTCACATCAGCAGCAGTATAATATTCTCATAGGAGCAGGATTAAAAGCCTACTGTAAACTGCACATGTCAGGGATCTAGGTTGTATGGTCCTTATGAAAATATAATGCACCCCCACACACACACTTCTCTGGTCCATGGAAAAATTGTCTTCCATGAACCCAGTCCCTAGTGCCAAAAAGTTTGGGTACCACTGGTGTATCTAGGTCCCATCATGAGGTCCCTATTGACAAAAATAAAATAAAATAAGAATGTGGCTATTTGTATATAGATAAATAAACTAATTAATTTATAATGGAATTGGCTTTCTTCATCTGGGTGGATATTCTTCTTTTCTACTATTCCTAACATTTCCAAAATTTCCTTTGGTTGAAAGAATTCTCTCCATCTCTGAGAAACCCAACCCCACCCACCTGTCTGATTCTGCCCTCTTTTATCCTGACACAGCCGGAAATGAGTCTCTCACCTAAGCATCACCTAAAAAACATAACTCACCATGCCACCTGGAAAATGGCACCAGTGATAACAATCTCAATGGTTCTTTGAGCAGAGAGACTGATATAAAATGAGATCAGGTGATAAAAGGAGGTATTAGGTATTTAGCAAATGGTAGATCTTTGTCAGGTTGATTGGTTGAGAACAATCAACAGACTTCTATGAGATTACTGCAGGGAGTGTGGAATTCCAACAAGGGAAAATCCTAACAACTATAAAGACAGTAGAGTAAAATACATGTGTTTAAAATAAAAAAGGATAGATACATCTAGCTACAGGGTCTATTTTTGGCCACCATAAAAATTAGGGCCCAATTTTCTAACAAAACCTCAATGGTGGTTGTGAATTATGTTTGCTATGAAGGAAATAGGAAGAATCAAACTCCATGAGACACTCCTAAGGTATTTCTTCCTATATCTGACCACTATACCAGGTACAGTTCTTTCTTAAGCAGCTCAGGGTTCCCTATTGAGGTATCATTTGATACTTTTCTATCAGAACAAAGAAGTTAATGTTCAGCATCCCTTATTTTGCTGAACCAACTGGATCTTGAAGTATTCAAATCCCAAGACTATTAAAGGCATGGTAGTCTATAATTAGACATGGGTTGAGGTAGTTTCTTTTTCCACATTCTAATAAATTTATTCTGTAAAAACAAATTTTTTTTTTGTTTTTGATTTTTTGCAGTAAGCTTTTCAAACCCTGAATACATAGATGATATTCCAAAGACAAGCATAACAGGATTGATAAACTCAAATGGACTAAATGTGTTCTCACAATATAAGCTGGCATAAAAATAAATAAAATTCTCTATTATCACAACAGCAACAATAATGTACACACAATAATTTTAATTTTAGTTCCAAAAGGAAATAGTTCATTTTAAAAGACTATATTTAAAAGTCTATGCTTGGTTGATGTGTTCCTGTTCATGCTCACATCATAATCTAAGGCTTAATTTCCCTTAAATATAAATAACTTCTACAAATAAATTTAAAAGTGCCCGAAACATGAATAGAAAAGTATCATGAAATATTAATATAATTCACAGGAAAGGACATACAAATAGCTCTTGAACTCATGAAAAAATGCTCTGTGTCGTTCATCACAAAATAAATTAAACTGAAAACTACATGAGATAACACATCTAAGATTGAACAAAAATAAAAACAGTTCCACAAAACAAAGTGTCATGTCCAAGAGACTTTGGAGAAGCAGGTTTGATAGTTTAAATTGCCACTCCTCTGGGGATGACAATGAAGACAACCTAAAAGTCTACACAGGTACATATGTTTTAACCAGATACTCCATTTTCAAAATTTATCCTACATATTGTTCAAAATAGCATAATGTAAATAGCAAATAACCCAATTGCAAATCTACAGAGCAGCTGTTAATTATGTTGGTGCCTGAGTCCTTCTGGATTGCTGTAACAAAATACCATAAACTGGGTAGCTTTTGGACAACATATATTTATTTCTCATGGTTCTAGAGGCTGGGAAGTCCAAAATCAAAGTGCTGGCTGAAAATGGCACTTTCCCTGGTTTATATACTCTTTTTGCGATGTCTTTGTTTGGTGAAAGGCACAATGCAGTTCACTGCAGCCTCTTCATAAGAGGACTGATGCCATTCATGATTACTTTATCTTGATAATCTTATCCCAAAGGTCGCACCCCTAATGTCATCCCATTGGTGATTACGTTTCAATGTGTGAAAGAAGGGGGGGGACACAGCTATTCAGACCACAGCAGCCACATTACTTTATATGCAGTGAACAAGATGGTATGTAGTTGTAGAATGAATTAGAATACTCTGAATGTACTGAAATAAAATTATCTTGAAGAAACACTGCTAAATGAAAACTGAAGATGTGGGATAGAGTTGTTATTTATATAAAAAGAAAGAAGAGCTTTTTATTGTTCAATTTATTTGCATATGTATAAAATAATTTTATAAAGATTTACAAGAAAGTATTCATGATGACAGAGGAACTGGGTGAATAGAGGACAGGGGTGGAAGATTTTTCATTTTAAATCCTTTTATGTTGTTTTATATTGAACCATATGAAGGTATTACTATCCTAAAGATTAAATTCAACAAAAATAGGATTTTAAACTCAAATAAAACATATTGTTGCTATATTAATTATCCATAACACTTAGCAAAGACGTAGGCATTTGGTTGATATCAAACAAGTTTCAAAGTGGATGCATTAAAATCTCATTTAAAATGAGAACTAATATGACTTGTTACCTTGGACAAGTCTCTCATTCATTCCATTGATTCCATCAAAATTCCTTGACTGCCCTATGTGATAGGCACTTTGGATACAGTGTTAACCAAATATGACCCTATCCCAGGTCCCTATAGAATCTACATTTTATTTTTTTAAAAGATGATGATTAAGTTACATATCAAAATACACAGAAAAGGAAACAAAAAAGCTAGTGAAAACATTTAAGGAATAGTCTGAAGATTTCATTTAGAATTAGGGTGATACATATTTAAGAACAATGCTATTTTACAAAAGATGATCTATGTTAGAATATGCTATATCTCTCAGTGTAAGTCTTCTTATATATTTTAATAAGTCTTCATTATTTTCTCCATTTATGTTTTAGCTTCTTAGTCTTATATGCGTAGTGAAAAATAAATGGGGAAAGTGCTAACTATTTCATCTTGTAAGAGTTAAATGACTAACACATGCAAATTAAGCTGGCAAAGATTCTTGCATGAACTAGTTAATAAATGTTACCTATTTTTGAATCACTTTATCCTACATACATGTTTATTTGATTTTTAATTCCCCATTGCTCACTCTTCATTAAGCAGTAACATTTACAGATTATACATAATGTATTCCCATTGGGTGTAGAATGTGTTTCGAGACCACAAGAAATCATAAAAAGAAAATTGGACATTTGATAATCTCACGATTTAAAGCACAGTGGGCAATCAATTCCACATTAATTCTCCTACAAAACTTTCCTGAAGGGATTGATGTTTTCAAGATTCCAAAGACAATGGAGACAGTGGAGATACCAATCCATAAAACTTAACAGCAAAAACCTGAGCCTAGAGACAGACAAAATTTAGGGGAGCCAGAAATTTAGAAGATCCAGTGCTTTTTCTCTAAACTTTACCCTCATAGAAAACCGATCATTAAAAAAATTGATTTTAACTGCACATAATTTTGTCAAATACCTATCATTTCTCCGAAATAAAGTTATGTACCTATGACTGTTTTGTTTTATGCAATTATTTTACCTCAAACTATGCTAATTACGATTCCATCTTTTCACTGATTTTAAGTTGAATTTTTTTGGGGGGGATACAATGTGTTGGTTTTATATATAATTTGAAATGTTTTCATGAAACATGTAAAATTTACTAGGTGTAGAATATAAATGTCTTAACACAAGAACTAAGAAAATGCCGTGAAGACTATGTTAACCAGCTTAAGTTGAATTTTTAATCATACCACTAACTAGAATATGTAATCAAGATATTCACTTCAAAAAATTATAAAAAATGTCTGGCTCTTGACCTCTCATGAAAAATAAAATGCGTGTTAAAAAGGGTCTTTTAAAGGTGGTGCCTGTAGCTCAAAGAAGTAGGGCACCGGCCCCATATGCAGGAAGTGGTGGGTTCAAACCCAGCCCCAGCCAAAAACTGCAAAAAAAGGGTCTTTTTACAACAAAATTATATTGGTCCCCATCAGAAAGCACTTGAAAGGCTAGAATATAGAATCAGTAGATCTGTATTTGAATTCTTAGAAATTGATCATTTTGGTGTCTTAAATAACTTATTTGAATCTCAGTTGCCTCAATTATAAAACTGCTATAATTAAGAAATAATATACAGTAGAGACTCCATAGTTGACCTCCTCCCTATATTGACCACCTCCTTAAGTTGACCCAATTTTCATAGACCAAGCATGTACCACCTGTACAAATCAGTTCAGTAGGCTTGGTTCCTCACATTGACCACCTCCATATGTTGACCAGTTTGTGACAGTCCCTCGGCTGGTCGACTTTCAGAGATCCAGCTGAATATGGAAGTGTAGAGGTGTAGCACATTTTTTGGCATATAGTATATCCTCCTCCCATGAAATCCCTCCATTAGAATTTTACCTCTGGCCCTTATATTAAGAGAAAATCCGTAACCCCGTGTCTCTGGTTACTGTCAATAATGTGGTCAATTTTTCTACTTCCCTGTGTTCACTTTTATAATCCACATTATGAGATACTATTTACAACCTGTGTCTAATTTTTAAAAAAGCTATATGAAAACTGAATGGGTGATAACAGGACCAAATCAGAAATAAAGATGGCAATAGCTCACATCATGCCATTTTGTGTCATTCAAACAGTAGTAAAATTGCTTTATTATCCTCTATTAAAATAGCTGTCTCAAGGAAAGGATGGTGAGGGGTGGTATGGCAGTTTGTAGGTCATGTCTCAGAATTGACTCTGTGTACATCATCAAAAGAAACAGATAATTTTCTTCTATTTATCTTAAAAATGTAAGCTCCTGGGCATAGGATGCAAACAAATAGATGCATTTAGAAAAGCCTAATTAACACAGATGAAAATCATTATGGTTCCATGCATTTTGCAAAAAGTGGTCGTAACTATCTAGTGATACACATGATGTTATTAGATGTGATTGAAATGTATCCCAAAGGCACGATAAAGAAGGAGCACAAAAAGCAATGAAGGGGAAAGAGAAGAAATCTCAGGTGTCCCACACGCCCTCCTAGATGAGGGCCAATTTGTTTTTGAGGTTATTGCTTCTGTGCTTTTATTCTTGAGCTATTTGTGGCCAAATTCTCTGTTATTTTCCTTTTAATGCTTCCTTCTACTCACTCAAAAGTATACCACATGGAAACCTCTAGATAAAAAGGAATCACATACACAAAAGTTTGTCCACTCATAGATTTTCCATGGAGAAAATAAATATTTTATGGGTATGAAATTTGGAGGGGAAGGCATGTCCATATATAATTCCAGGGAGGAGGCAACATCCTCTTACACAAATAACAATTCAAATATGGTGAAGATTGAAATATACTGCAAAAAGTGCCTATGAAATTAAACTGTATCAAGGATTTGTGTGGACTCAGGCTTCAACAAGATTATCGAATAAGAACCTAGTGAGATGTCTCTAACTGGAGAGGGTGAGGGCAAGAGCAGGCATGTGGGGAAGGAAGAACCTCAGCACCAGTCCAGGGCTCCAGGTCTTCCAGAGCAAGTAACCAGCAATGCAATTCCTAGCCTATACCAACCCCAGCTGTAGGTGCCCTGGAAGCAGATACCAGGCTGCTAGGGTTTCCTCTTCAGGGAGTGATGGTGGCTTGAGCAGAGTGGAGACAGCAAACACAGTGGGTCTCCATCACTGAGCTAGCTTTGAGCAGCACCTACTCTACTCAGACGCTATCTGAAGTCACAGTTGACAAGGTAAAACTAAGGAAAAATTTCCTCCAGGCCCACAAGTTTTGTACAGTGCAATCTGTCAGAAGATATGACAAATCCTAGGATAGTAGAAGAATATGAAAAGTTACAAAACAAAATAGTGAAGCTGAAAGATAAAAGAGGAATGTGAGGAGTCATAGTAATTAAACCTCTATGGGAAAGAGTTTCTGTCAACTTTTGAAACTATTTCTTTACTACTTTTTATTAGCATATCCAATAGACTTCAAATTCCAGCCCTACCATTTCCTGAGAGTATATTCTGGGGCAAATCATTTTCTTCATATTTGCCTCAGTTTCTTCATCATTGAAATGAGATTTAATTTAATCGACTTTAGAAAGCTGTGTGGATTGTCTGTGAAGTGTTTAGATCATTGCCTGGGACACAGTAAATGTCAAAAAAAAAGTATCTGGTGCTATTGTTATTCTTTTGACAGTTACTAAATTTAAATTTCTTTAAAACTACTATATTGAATACATAATAATATGAAAATACTGTAGAAAATTAGGATACTATGAATAAAATTTCCAAAAATCTCACTAATCCTACTACATTTTGCAATTAACTATCTTTGAATTATTTTTTAAAGCACATTTGGAAAGTGTAACCATGCATATTTTATAAATTTCAGTGACTATGTAATTCTGCTTCATATTTTTATGCCAGTATAATCATTCATAGCTCTGACTTTTATTCTCTAAGTATCCTAGTTTAGATGATAAATTATATGGTCACCCTATTCACCTTGATACAGTTTAACTTCATAGGTACTTTTTGCAGTATATTTCAATCTTCACAATATTTGAATTGTGATTTGTGTAAGAGGATGTTGCCACCTCCCTAGAATTATATATGGACATGCCTCCCCCTCCAAATTTCATACCCATAAAATATTTATTTTCTCCATGGAAAATCTATGAGTGGACAAACTTTTGTGTATGTGATTCCTTTTTCCACGTGGTATATGCGACAGCCACATACACCAAGGTTGGTGGATTCGAGCCTGGCCCAGGCCAGCTAAACAACAATGACAAGTGCAACCAAAAAATAGCTCAGGGGTGTGGGGCACCTATAGTCTCAGCTACTCAGGAGGCTGAGCCAAAAGAATCACTTAAGCCCAAGAGTTTGAGGTTGCTGTGAGCTATGATGTCAGAGCACTCTACCAAGGGCGACATAGTGACGCTAATATATATTGTTCCTAATGTCAAACTATACACTAACATAAATTTCCAATGTGACTAGCATAAGCATGCATCAATATATGGGATAAATAATAATAAAGTATACACATAATAAAATTGAATACCTGAAAGTAACTAAATATTTAATTCATCTCGTGGTAAGGAAAGGACAAGCATTACTTTTTAAAAAATAACTAATAGGTTTGATTATATAAAAGGCAAAACTTTTATATGTTTCAAAAAGCACCATAAATAATAAGTGAAAAGCATTTAATATTGGTGGTAATCAAATAAATGTAATTTAAAGTATTGATAGGGTATAACTGTCCATATAAATTTATCAATTAAAACAATACTATCCAGTGGTGGTAAAAGAAAAACTGAAAAAAAATCAACATTCTTATACTACACTCATGGAAATGTAAACTGTTATAACCTTCTGGAGGATAAGTTATCAAAATGTATCAGAAGTCCAGGATTTATTCTAAAGAAGTTTCTAGATCTCATGGTACATAGATACACACATAATGCCTGTCAATCTCTGTAATCACGCAAAATTGGAAATACACTAAATGAGTCATCATCAATGATTGGTTAAATAGTTTACGTTACTTATAATGGTATAAATTTTAAAATAATAATTTAGAAAAATATAAGATTACAAAATGCTATGGGAAAAGGCTCAGGATACATTGAATGAAGAATAAAATGGCCGGCTACAAAAAACGTACAGAGTGATTCCAATTTTGTAAGGCAAATGAGTATATTGTGTAACAAGATGTGAACATTTAGTTCTTCCTACTACAGATTTGATTAAGGTATCAATACAATGAATAAGAGATAATGAAGTATGAAGCAAATCACAATTGACAGAATTTATAAAGAAAATAATCTAGAACCATTCCATAATGCTTGATCTCCCTCTCTTTATATTGTTCCTTTGAAAATATAAAAGGAACAGGACAAAAGTAGAGAGCGCCATCTTTGATCTCAGCAGTCTGGTGACAGAGGCAGCTGAATGACCAGCAGTCCTGGTGCATACTGAGACTACCCGGTTGACCATCCTGGGGACTAGCTATGGGACACACAGAAGAACCGAGAACCACGCAGGAGCTGTCTTAAGATCTGCTCAACAGCCTCCCTCAGTGGCCGAGAGGACACGCCATCCTATTCCTGGGAGTAGCCCCCATGAGCAGGGCCAAGAGGAAGCTCCAGTTAGCCAGTTGGGAACAAACCCAAGAGGGGAGCTATGAGGGACAAGGGCCCAGGAGTCCTGCTTCTACAGTATTGGTTAAAACCAAATACATATGTATTCCATAGAGAAAGTATTAAATAATTGAAAAGATATTCAATAAGCAATTATTAATGGTAATCTGAATAGTGTATGCACAGAAAATGTTTTCTTTCCTATAAATAGTTATTTTCCTAGTGTCTAAAGATGATTCACGTTTGTATGCATGATTGGTAAAAGATTGGTGTTTTGTAAAATCAAAAGTATATACTTGAAGTTGTTATCAATCAAATATAAAAATTCCACAGGCCTCACAGCACTGTTTGGCTTTATGAGATTCATAGAGACATAGCCAAAATCAGATAATTATCTCTAACTCCTTCTCATGCAAAGCCAGAAAAATACGATGAATCAAATCTGCTAACAAAGTTATGATTAGTTTATATTTTGTGTCCTCAAGAACCTGCCTTTCCTCAACTAATTGATTACTAGAAATTTCCTTCCCAGGACCATGTTACACTCTTCAACAGAGGGCCCTTCACACTCTAGTATGAGAGGTACTGGTAAAGTTGGACAGTGCACAGCTTATACAACAGTACGTAGCCACAACACCCCATGCAAAAAGCTCACAACCATATTCATTCCTAGATAAAGCCTTTCCTGAGCAAACTAGATCTCTCCTTCCACTTTATGTGAAATTTCATTGCCCTCCATTTTTATATTCCCTTAAATTGTCATGTGGTCTCTGTGTGTGCTAAAGTAATACACTTCTACATTTTTATTTCCTCTATACAACAGGAAATGTTTGAAGTCAGTTAATATGTCTCATTTTTTTTTAATCCCTGGCAGTACCTGTCTCAGTACCCTGCACACTGTGTAGTAATCAAGGTGACCACTAACAAATACAATAATGATAATAATCAACAACATTCATGAAGCTCTCACCATGTCCCAAGCATGACATGCTCTGAATATATTATTTTATTTAATCTTAGCTATAGCTTTATATGTTACAGATTATCAATATCTTAATTTATAAAGTGTTCATCAATGTTAAGCTATTATACTTGTCCACTATTAAACTGCCAGTAAAATTTAGAATTAAAGAGTGAATGAAGAAAATATTTCAATCTCTTGCAGATCTTACAAGGTTTGTAGTCTATAACTGAAATTAAGTAAACACAGTTTATTAGGTGATAAGTTTATTAATTAGTGGTACATGCTATGGTCTGAATGTTTGTGTCCCCCCCAAATTCATACATCAAAACATAATCCTTAAGGTAATGGTACCAAGAGGTAGGGTCTTTGAGGGTGATTATGTCACGAGAGAGGATGTTATTTGTGCCCTTAGAAAAGAGGTCCAGTAAGTTTCTTCTTGATGGAAGAAAAAACATTGAAAAAAACAAGAAACATGGAAAAACGCATGGTCTATGAGAAAAGAGCCCTCAACTGACTCTGAATCTGCAGTTGCCTTGATCCTGGACATAATGGCATTTACAAAGGTAAGACATTGATTTGTATTATTCATAAGCCACTTGGCTTATGTTTTGTTACAGTAGCCCAAATATATTAAGAGAGTAGGACCTGTGATTATTATTGTTTGGATTCACGGCATGGCATATATTATATTTCTCTTAATTACTGGAGGAATAAATGAATGAGTGAATAAAAAGATTCACAATTTTGGCTGTGCATTGAACCTTACTTTTGACTGAGAACCATTATTTTCTTTTAAATAGGATGCCCATAGGATCCATTCACTACATAAAGAAATGGAGGCTCAATTAATGGTGATTTGCTCAAGGTCACACTTCTAAAAGCAGGTGGTTAGAGAATTAGAACTAAGACTTCCAATCTGATGCATCTTTCCTTACAACCTTTTATCTAATTGTTGAGACACATAACATGTTTGTATTAAATAAAATTGAGAAGGGTAGAGTACAAACATGGGTGTTTGTGTGTGTGTTTTGGGGGCGACTTCCTATTAATGACCTTCTTGGAAAGATCCTGTGTCTGCTTAGCAAACACCTGCCCAGGCTCCAGCCTGTCACTTTGTCTTTTTCAGGGTTGTTTCCAAGTTTTCTTCTTTGACTGTGCTGCAAACGGTAAAGGAACTCCATTCTGCTCTGAGTCTGACAACTTGGGTGCTGGGGGCCAATCTCATAGGCTTCCTCAAGTCTGAGTTAGTTGTCTCTGCAAACCATTTGGAAGTGAGGCAGTGACCACTGGTTCACTTTCCTCCTGATGCTCTTTCTTGGGCTAGAACCACATGCTATGGAAAGACTTTTTTTTTTTTTTTTTTTTAACTTATGAAGTGATTATTCCAGGGAAGTTGAGGCTCACAAACCCAGATTGGGATGATGGGAAATCTAAACCCATATCATCTTTTTCACTATTCTTCTACTGAATCACATTCAGACCAGGCTTCTGGTACCTTTCCAGGTGTTTTGAGAGGAGAGCCTGGTTCTAAGATCTAAAAAAACCAAAATGTAAATGTAAGTCAGCACAGATAGACTAGTGCTGGACATTATCCTCCATCCTTCCAAGGGTTTAGGCTGTATAAACTGTATGCCAAAGCTCGGGCCTGCAGACTCATTACCTGTTCATGGCCAGGGAGATGCTGAGTATTGGATGCTGTTGGTAAGACAGCACAGGGAGGTCTGGAAATGGCTGCCTCTAGCTGTATGAGGAGAGGAGGACCTTTAATTCCTATGGGCGTCTTTCCTACTCTCACCCCAGTCTTTCGCTGTGCCCCAAATCTATTTTCTGGAGCTGACCTCAGGTTTCCAATGGCCAATGATGTCAGGATCTTGAAGTGAACACATGCTTATAAGAGGGGACACAGAAAAAAAAAAAAAAAAAAAAAAATATATATATATATATATATATATATATATATATATATAATATATATTTGCATGTCTGAATCCTTGGCTAGCTCATAGCTCTCCACCTCCACCTAACTGGGTTTCGAGCTTGAGGATAGTAACTTCCTTGAGTGGGAATGAGTGGTAAGGAAGACAAAGGAGGGCAGGAGTCCACAGGCTGAGCCATTGTGGCCTCTGAAGCAATTACATCAGAATAGTCAAGAAGAGTTTGCAACTTCCTGGAAGCCACCTGCTGCCCTCCATGGTGGGCTGGCTGGTGGCACAGGAGGCCTGGTGCACATACAAGGCCCGGTGCACACACATGTTCCCTTCAGGACTGCTCCATTGGCTTGCGCTGACTCCTCTACACACAACAATCTGTCCCTCTCCTGCCCTCCTTCAGAGCTTACTATTCAGTCTTGTGATCTGAATGTGTCTATGCTCCATAGGAGGGGTTGACTAACCTGACAGTTATATGCATTCTATTTTTTGTTGTTGTTGTTCCAAAACTGGCTTCTAATCATAAAATTGATCCTTGTATGTATATAAGCATCCTGGATGGTGCCATCTATAAGTTCTTGGGGAGGAGGAGCGTAGACAGGATGAGTTTTTGGGATCCAACCTGGAGCTGTGGGAAAGACCCTTGTCATAACAGGCACTGAGGCTCTCACAGTGACATCCTCGCAACATTTCCTTAAAAAGACGTAATTTGAGATTTTAAGATTAAAATTTATTGTCAAAGGTTCATGTTTCTGATCAACGTTGCATTGCCTGGGAGAGAAGAAAAGAAGAGAGGGGTCTAGCTCTTGTCAACCAAGATTTCTCTAGGCAGAAGCGTGCATTGACAGATGAGGGAGAGGAAGAAAAGAAAGAGTGGAGAGGCGGGAGGAAGAATAGAGGGAGGGTGTTAGGGGAAAGTGATTTCCTGAGCACAGAGTCATTCCAAAGATATCATGAGCAGCAAATTAAACAATCCTTCAGCAAGAATTTTGACAAGGAAATTTCATTAGGGATTTAAATCTCTATGGAGGCTCAAGTTGCTGCATTAAGATGGGAAAATTGTGCAAATATTGTTCCTTAGAATAATGTTTGCTGCAGGTCACTGAGTTTCAGTCAGTGGAAATTTAGAGTGATAAATGTCCTGTTGAAAACAACTAGAGGGAGGAAGGTGATAGGGGACAGAGGAAAGGGCCAAGCAGTCAGGAGCGCAGGCCCTAGAGTTATTTGGAATAGAAGTTAAGACTCCAGAATTAACTAGCCGTGTGACCTTGAGCAAGTTTACTTTGCATCCCTGCGGTCTAATTTCCTCATCCATAAAATGTGAGCAACTGCCAGTGCACTAGACTGCAATCGTGAGTGTTTAATGAGACAATTCAGGTAAAGCTGTTGGCACAGTGCTTGGCACATGTGAACATCTAAATACCTTTAGTAATGATAACGGTGATTAAGGGAAGTGGGCTAGTGTTTATCTGGTATTGACTCTTTGTTGATCTCTATGATATATGCCCACGGGTTTTATTGTTATCACTGCTCAGATGAAAGCCTGAGGCTTGGGAGCCAAATAAATATGCCAGGACCATAAAGTGTAAATGGTACCTAACGCATTCCCCAGTGTTCATCATCCATGATTTTCTCCATCACTGGTCTATGGGGTTTTCACGGACTAAATCCTGTTTACACACCTTTGTATTAACACAATCTGACAGATTAGATGGTCCTTGGTTGGTGCCCAGAGAATGCTGCTGGAATAAATTAGTGATTACGCAAATAAATGAGAGCACGGATGAATGGAACAGAGAGGGTTGTTTCCACTTAAACTGTGTCTTGGGGACTCATCCATGGGTTCTTAATGCTCCTCTCTCATTTTTCTATTTTAAGGAATTCTGACATTTTAACCCACATAATCACATGCCATTTTACAGAAAACAGGACAAAAAAGAAAATAATTTCATATAATTCCAGAACACAAATTATGAAAGTCCTTCTTAAGGATTTTAGTCTATTTTGTTCCACCTTTGGGCCAACAGATATTTATTTTGCAAACTTATATTGAAGTTATTTTCTATCTTGTGGCTTCACTTTACAGAAACACCCCTAACACAGTTATAATTTTAATGGGAATTTAATAGGACATGACAGATGTGTCATCTGATATTCTACTTAAATATAAACCTATCACTGATTACTTAAAAATGTTTTCATCATTATAAATATTGCTGCATTAAATATTTTTATGCATCTAAGACCTAAGTTTTCAGGGATAGTAACTCTGATCATGGTATCATTTTTTTTCTCTCAGGAGCAGTCATTATGGTGGGTCTTATCCTCTACTTTTGAACTGATTGACAAATTGGATTATGTTTTTTGAAGAGAGGGGTTTTTTTGTTTGTTTTTGGTTTTTGCCTACTTTGTGCCATAGGCAAGACCTTGTCCATGATCTTGTACTTAAGAGACATCCTACAATGATATATGGAAAGAATAAAGAAAGGGAGGGAAAAAGCCTAAGGAAAAAGCCTCTTAGTAAAGAAAATAATGAAAGGGAAGGAAGGAAAGAGCAAAAAAGGAAGGAAGGATAAAGACGCAACAAGAAAGAAAGAAGAGAAAAACAAAAAAAGGGGGAACTAGCTACATCAGGAAAAATGAAAAAAAAAAAAAAAGACAAAAAAGAAAAAGGAAAAAGAAAGAAAAAATTAGCAAGCCCATTTTTCTATGCCAGTGTCCTAATATTCCACATACACGTCTCCAAACACAACCATGAATAGCCTTCCAAACACCACCTTAGCAAGTGGCCAGAATCACAAGATAAATAAAACACATAACAGTCCAGTAACCCCATCCTCTCTGGGTAATCCCTAGAGAAACAGTGCCTCACATGTCTTAGAACAGAGATACCAATGGCTGGGGGGCTTGCTACCATTGGAGCAAACTTCATTTTTCTCAAGGAAAGCTAAATTTGCAAAGAAATGAGTAGTCAATTATTGGATGGTCGGTTGCTTTGCCAAGATGGAACAGAATTAAATTAAATTAAACAAAACTGTTTTCTTTTTATAGAACTTTGCATTTACTTGAGGAAATGTAGCTAGGAATTCAGGAGAAAAATGGAAAAAAAAAATATGCATTTTGAAAAAACATTGAGAGATGAGCAGACACACTGATTATACAACAAATGGGCACTGACAGCCAGGGCTACCTCTGTCTGAGTCACCACCAAATACTCTGCCAAAGTCTGGGTTATGTATGAATGATATTCAGAAAACCATAACTTTGCTTTTATGATCTGGAAATATCTGTCATTATCCTCAAGGAACTAAATTGCTGACTCAATAACATTTTCCCCCCCTTTGGTGGTGATTCAACTAGCAGCTACTGAAAGAGCAGAGAAATATTTGCAGAAAAAGTAAAAATTTCACATTTGATCAAAATTGGGTATTTTCGTATAGAAAGTTTCTTTTTATTCCATATGCAAACAGAAACTAACAAATGGCAATATTTTTGAGGGGCAAATTGTCTTCATGAATAGAGGAAAAATAATTCGTCCTTAAGACAGTAATTGCTGATGTGCAAATAGTGTGGCTAAAAATGGAGTTTTTGAAGTTTGTTTAACAACTCAGACAAGTTTATATGCAGACATTCTCTTACTTCGATAAAGTAAATGTTTAATGGTTTAATATTATCACAAATTACCAACGGAAATGCAAGAATCATAATGTATAGGATACTGTAATTTCCATACATATTTTTGATAAAAAAATAAGCTATTTTCTTTTTTAATATCTGTGCTTTAGGAATGAGGGAGTAGATGGTGAAGAGACCCAATAGATAATGGGGAAGGAGTTGCTGGGAACACCAGGCAGAGGGAAGAGGTGGAATTGTGAGGCCAGGCTCCACCTTCTGGATAATACCTAAGCCGAGTTAGTTCTGAGCATGCTTTGAACATTAAACATTTGTCATCAGCGTCTGTCCTTGGCAGCTTTCAGAGACACAATTCAGCTTTCAGCTGAGTTAACAACCAGCTGCTTATATATTGCGTTAGAAAGAAGAAAAATGCTTGACCTACTTGGATCCGATAAGATGGAATCAGTTTTCGGCAGAAATTGATCACAACGGACTCCTTGGTAGCCTTCTTTGCACCTGAGAAAAGGGGATAAATGACAAACATACGCATGTGGTTGTGAAAGATTCAAGATTTCAACAAGTTAAACAGCCACCAATTACATAAATGTGAGAACAGTACATTCATGCTTTTGATTCAGTCTTTTTCTGGCATGGATAGGCAGAGGCAGACGCCTGATTCTATTTCTGTGCTAAAAGGAAAAAAAAAAAAAGCATAGCTTTGCTTTTATAGTTTTATATGTAATACCTAAGGAGCAAATTGGATAGCATTTTAAGATGCCTCACAGCAATCTCAATAATGGTTATCCTCAAATTATAATTCTGGATGCAGGTGCACTTTTCATTATATAACTCACGGTCTCTAAAAGACAGAAACATTGTATTGCAAGTGGCATTTTTCTATTAAAAACCATTTTGCAGTAGAATTCATCAGTTACAGATTTTGGCTACTGCTTATTTGATTTCTTTTTGTGTTATCAGCTTATTCTTTTGCTTATAGCCCCTTTTTAATTTTTTTTAACTTCTTAGCTATTCTTCAAGTCAGTGTCACCTAACCAGTTTGCCAGAAATGACAGCATTTTATCTGGCAAGGTCTGAAAGGCATCTCCAAACTCCCATTTTTCTCTCTCCATTTTTCTCTTTTACATTCAGCAAACATGTGCAAAGTGCCTTCTTTCGGCCAGGGATTGTACCAGGCGACTACCCAGAGGCAAGCACAATTTGGAGGTGAGGAATTTGCTTGGAAGCATCCATAATGAGGCATGTCCCCGCAGCCCTGCCAGTCCTCTTCTGGGTCTTCACACAGCCTTTTACTCAGTCAGGGCTGCTTGGCCACCTCGGACAGCAGTGGTCCATCAGCTGGCAGTTCAGGGAACAAATCCAGCAGAGGCCCCAAACGCCTGCCTCTGAACAGTCTCCTTAAGTGGGGAGGTGGCATTTACTGGTCTGCTTGAAGCTTAATCTGTCATGCTTGAGTTAAGCAAGGAAGCATCCATTGTTGCTTATGGGATGAATCTGTCCTACTTACAGAGGAGGAAATTGTGCTGCTGGCTTAACAAAATCAGATTTAAGAAACAATCCTCTGGTTGTTAGAAATCTGTGAAATCAACAAAAGAATACAAAGAGACCATTCTGTCAGAGACAGAAACTGTGGTATATTTTTTCCCCCTTAGAATATGCTTTGTTTCTCTGAGTGTAATAAACTATTAGATAAGGTCTGTTGCAATTGGAGCAGCAACAGGGAAAAGCACCTAGGTAATTTTTCTACCTTTTATTGGGAGCCAAATTGGAATTCAGATAATTGGGCAGACTCTCTTCAGCACTTTTTGAAAGCTTGGCACTCTGGAGTGTTTTTGGCATTTTTCCCTGTAAGGCTGAGGACAAAGACCTCTGATATATGGGTATCCCAGATACCCAATATACTGTTGAAAGAATTTTTTTTTTTAAGGAGACACATATTTCACTTATTGCACTCAAAAATTATTTCACTTATTGCACACAAAAATTCACTTATTGCACTCAAAAGAAAGCAGGCACATCACTGCTTCCAGAACAGTAAAAACTCAGAGAATATTTGGTCTGTAAGCACATCTGTGACAAACAAAGTAAATTCCTGTTTCCTGAAAGCTGCCCTAATGTTATTAGTTTGCCCTTATTAGAATTACCCACACCATAGGGGTACAACTTTCATTTTCCCATAAGGATGCCTTATGTCCTGAGTATGTACTAATGTGTGCATTAACTTTTTGAAGATTTTATTTCCAACATATATGAGAGATTTTAAGTATACTTTACTGTTTGTATCTTTATTTAATATAAGAATGGTATTCTATGGAGATACCTTTTTTGGTTCTGTTTTGGTTTTTAGGGTTCTTCCTTACCTAAAACGTATTATTCTATTTGTGTGTGGGAAAGGAAAGAAGAAAAAAAAAATTTTGAACATTTTTCCAGTCTTAAAATGATTTTCCAGGATGATGAGCCCACCCTGAGGAGTTAAGGATTCATGAGGTATTAGGAAAACTGCACAGTGAGCACCCTCACCCTGCGGTCATAGCTGAGTGCTGCAGGATATCAGCACGTGGAGGAGGAGGCTGCCCAAGCAGACTAGAGAGCCCAGCAGAGGCTGTGTGGTTGGACAACCCACAAACCCTGATCCTTTGTTAAAGAGGCACAGTCATTGGTAATTGATGCTGGGTTTAAACACTAACAAGATCAAATCTCCACTTAAACATCATACCATATATCACTTTGATAAATCCAGAGTCATTCAAATGTGAAGATGGAATATTGCTAGCGGAAAATGTCAATGAGGTGGATTTACAACAACATAAAAGACAAGCAAAGAGAACAGAAGTCTCAAAAACGCATAGCTGGAGCTTGGCATATTTTCTGTTACTGTGGTAAACACATCTTTTGAGAAACATCATTGCATTGCTTGTTTTTGTTTGGGGTAGTTTTTGTGGAGATTGAAAGTGCTTTTGTTGGGTGGCGCCTGTGGTTCAACAGAGTAGGGCCCCGGCCCCATATGCCGGAGGAGGTGGCGGGTTCAAACCCAGCCCTGGCGAAAAACTGCAAAAAAAAAAAAAAAAAAAAAAAAAGTGCTTTTGTTTGTAATTTTTTCTTGCTTTCTGCAAGATAAAAGTAGAAGAACAAGAGAAATTTATTGAAGGTCATTCTGTTTATTCTTCTCAAAGCACAACAGAATCATTAACATTAAAAAGTATACGTGTAATCTTTAATGGTAAATACACATTAAAAAAAAAAAAATCATGCCTTGGTGGCGCCTGTGGCTCAGTGAGTAGGGCGACGGCCCCATATACCAAGGGTGGTGGGTTCGAACCCTGCTCTGGCCAAACTGCAACAAAAAAATAGCCAGGTGTTGTGGTGGATGCCTATAGTCCCAACTACTCAGGAAGCAGAGGCAAGAGAAAATCGCCTAAGCCCAAGAGCTGGAGGTTGCTGTGAGCTGCAAGGCCACAGCACTCCAGGGCGATCAAGTGAGACTCTGTCTCCAAAAAAAAAAAAAAAGACCAGGCCAATAATCTATTATTTTTCTACTCTGCATTGCTTTCAAAGCTCCACCCAGTGCACCCATTCCCTATTCTTTGTGTTTCTTTATTCCTTAGAAGTTTTACATCACAGAAATTATATTAGGAAGCATGGTGTTCCTCATTGGAATATGGGCACATTTTGATCCTACAAGTAAGTGTCCTGAGAGCAGGGAGCTGAGTCAACACACAAAGTACAGGCAAGGCTGACAAATGCAGTAGAACCTCCATAGTTGACACTTCCCTATGGTGACCACCTCCTTAAGGGACCTAATTTTCATAGCCTGGACATGCTCCATATCTATGTAAAAGTGATAGTCTTGGTCACCAGCCCACACTGCTAACTTCAGAACATTTCCATCTCTTCCCAGTTCTCCTGAAAGCCAGGTGCTTTCAGCCCATTTCCTGAATAACAACTAAGGTGGAGCTAATCATAAGATTAGTGAGTAGGCGTGAAGTCACAATCCAGTCACAATCGACAGCCTCCCCACCACTTGTACATCATTCTTCAATTACTTCCTCTTCCTAGTGTTGGGAAAACAAAATGAAACCTCGTTCCTGATGTCGACCACCTCTGTAGGTTGATTGGGTTGTTACAGAGTCTGGACTGGTCAACACACAGAGGTTCTACTCAAATGAGAAAATTATTATTAATGTTGAACAAAACCCACAAAATAAACTCAGTATGCAAGAGTGAAGACATGTTATGTTGACAAAAAAATTAATCTAAAATTCTAAGTGTATATCTACTCTGAGGTACCAGTAAGTTCTTGATCATGACATTTCTTTTGTTTATTTCCATATTTAAAAGGTCGTAGGGAAGGACATAGTTGAAGAGAACATGTGCAAAGCAGAATAGGGCAGATGAGAAGCTAAAGAGCTAACTGTGGTAGGGAAATCCAGAAGGAGAGAGATTGGCATTTGGCTATTGGGGGAGGATGTGTGGAAGGGGCTGGAAACTTTCTGAGCCCAGTTTAAGTATCAGACCAGGTCTCTCTCTTGATGAACCTCAGGGCCAAATCACAAACCAGGGCCCTCCTTTCCCTAGGGGTTGGGGAGGGGTACAGTTTCAAATGCAGTCACCACCATTTCTATTCCAGACATCCTCTGGGCTTCGCCCTTACCCCTGCTCTTGTCCAGCAGTCCCTGAAATAACAGAGCACCCCCTTCTCTTATTTTTTCCTCTTTGACACTGTTATTGAGGAAGAGCCCCAGTGGCTGATTTTAGTGATGTTTTAAAAAGCAATCCTACAGCAGAAGAGAATGGTATTAGCAATAATAATAATAATGGTACTGTATCAATAATAATAGAATGCAACTTCCATGTCTTTGGATGAAATTTACTACCTGTTCTGTCTGGTGTCATAAAACAGAAGCTGCCAACCTATGACCCGGCCTGAGAAAGAGGCTCAAGCCATTTGAGGATGTTCCTCCAGAAACCAGCATCTTTGGACTAGCTAAAAGTGATAATCTTGGTCACCAGCCCACACTGCTAACTTCAGAACATTTCCATCTCTTCCCAGTTCTCCTGAAAGCCAGGTGCTTTCAGCCCATTTCCTGAATAACAACTAAGGTGGAGCTAATCATCAGATTAGTGAGCGTGAGTGAAGGCTGAACTCCCAGTGGACATCAACAGCCTCCCCTCCACTTGCATGTCATTCTTCAATTACTCCCTCTCCCTCATGTTGTTGGGAAACAAAATGAAACAAAAACAAAAGGAACAACACAAAAGAGGTTGCACTGAGAGAACAGTACAAGTTATTCTCTTGTTCCTATTGTTTTGCTAGCAATTTGCTCATGAATGAAAGGTGTTCTCCTTACTTCACTGTTACCTTCCCCATTTTCACTCTGTCTTTATTCTTAGAAGCTTGATTATCTCTAATATAGGGATGGCCCAGTCAACATTCCATCTCTTAGCTCCTGCTTTCCTCATCAATAATCATCATGATTAAGAGGAGTTGGGTTTATATTTATACTCTTGGCTTTCCCACTTCATTTCTGTGTGGATGTACTATAGACAAATTATTTAATATCTTTGTTTCATGGTTGCAACTCAAATAAAATAGGAATGATACCAGAAAGGAAAAAGACAGACAAGCACTCATAATTGATATTATACAATTGCTTAACACTTAAAGTACCTTAACCTATTCCTTAAAATTGTCGTGGTCAGGGCTGGGTGTGGTGGTGCATGCCTTTCCTAGCACTCTGGGAAATCAAGGCTGGCTAATCCCTTGATCTCAGGAATTCAAGAACAGCCTAAGCAAAAATGAGATCCTGTCTCTATTGAAAAAAAAAAAAAAGAAAAAAATTAGTCAGGCATTGTGGCAGGCCAGGAGGCTGAGGCAGGAGGCTCCCTTGAGGCCAGGAATTTATAGTTGCTGTGAGTTAGGTTGACACTAGAGCTCTCCAGCCAAGGCAGCAAAGTGAAACTCTATCAAAATTTAAAATAATAAAAAAGCTTCTGTCTACATAAATAGATTTTATACACAGGTAATTGACAGAGACAACTATATGAAGGACACATATGTATGTGTCCAAATGTTTCCTGCAATCCCAGTGTAATGTCTGGTCTGTGCATAAATGCTATGGAAGGTATATATACTTCTTGCTTGGAACTTTGTTTGTAAACATAGAACTTTAACTAGCAGAAATCTACAACTTTATGAGGGATATGGTGGCAAACTGAATGGATGTTTTCCTCACCAGAGCAACTTCGATGCATAGAAAAAAGTGGTCATTACTTTTTGGTATGACAGGAAAGGAGGCACTTGGTTGGTAATACACAAGTCTGCTCATTTTTAGGGGCCTTTTAAATGCTGATTTGATAAAGAAACAATCCTTCTGTGTATTAGGTCTTTTGCCAATTATCACCAGCCTCGGTGTCAATCCTCGGCTGAGGAAATGGAGTAATCATTAGAGTTTAAACTTTCCCTTTTAGCATCAGGCGGATCTGGAGTAACACCTAGCTTTGAATCCAGGCTGCTTACACTTCTGTGCCTCCTTTCCTTTGCCTGAAAAATGAGGATGATAATAGTGGCTATCTCCTCGCATTATTATTGAGAATAAATGATGTAAAACCTGTGGTTTTACACAACACACATTCAATAAATGTTAGCTTTTAGTATTCTTTGCATTTGAAATTATCATCCCAGCTTTTCAAGTGAGGGGCCAGAGATTGAGAAAGGTCAAGTACTTGATTCTAAAACCACACAGCCAGCAAGTATTTGAACTACATGCAGACTCAGCGGGGCTTGACATCAAAGCCCTGGCTTTATTTATGGTACCCTCTGAAATTCTTCCTGGAAATCTAGTGGACATATAAACTGCCATACATACAGCCTCATTTCCCAAGAATAGGATTTGAAAATATGACCCAAATATCATGACCAGAAACCATGATTTATTTTAAAAGTGAATGACCTAGATTTGTAAATTGCTGTTCAATCTCAAAATATTCTTAAGTGAGCCACGTCACAGACGTTAGTTGCTGATTTAAAGGCATATTTCCTTAGCTTTCCATTAATTTAAAATATACTCATCAATTATGGGTAGAAAAATCTGTTAGAACTACCACCAAAGAATGATAATGATATTTTCTTCCTTTTTTATTGATAAATACAAATTGTATACATATGGAGGGTAAAACATTATGTTTTGAAATACAGTACAGTCTCTGTAAGTTGAGCACCTGAGGGTGTGTCACAAACTGGTCAACATATGGAGGTGGTCAACTTAAGGAATTAGGTCTGTTGTACTGATAAATACATGTGCTTTACTTTCTGTTATGAAAATTAGGTCGACTGAAGAAGGTGGTCAATGTAGGGGAGGTTCTACTGTAAGTATATAATGTAAAATGGCTAATTCAAGCTATTAACATATGCATTACTCATATATTTATTTATAGTGAGTTCACTGAAAATCTACTCTTGGCAATTCTTAAGTATAAAAGACATTGTTATTACCTGTAGTCACCACATTACAATACATTTCTTGAAATTATTTTTCCTGTATGCTACTAGTGGGGATGTCATTTAGTGCAACCATCATGGAAAGAGTAGAGAGGATTTTCAAACAATTAAAAATAAAACCACCATGTGATCCAGAAATCCCACTAGTGGGTACATGACCAAAGAAAATGAAGCATTGAAGAAATATCTGCGCCCCCATGTTTATATCAGCATTATTGACTATAGTCAAGATATGAATCAACCTAAGAGTTCATCAATAGATCACGAAAAAAGTAATGTAGTACGTCTACCATCTACCTGAGGCAGCACTGTTTAGCATTACAAAAAAAGAAGAGAATTCTGTCCTTTGTGACCACATGAATGAAGCTAGGGGGATTTATGTTAAGTGAAATAAACCAAGCACAGGACAAGAAATATCACACAATCTCACTTGTATGCAAAATACAAAAAAATGTTGACTCCCCCTATAAGCAGAGAATAAAATGGTGATTATCAGGGGCTCTAGGGTAAGGACTGAGGGGATATTGTTCAAAGGACAAAAACATTTTTTGATTGCAGACTATCTTCAATTTAAAAACCAAAGCCAAAACCCAAACATACAAATAAACAAAAAATCAGGGGATGCATTTCTCAACAAGGCAAACCAAATTGCCTAGTATCAAGGAGATGTTCAGGCAAGAGGCTCAGTCTGAATGCAAAGTGTGTGCTGGGTACACCAGAAACCTTTCTAAATGAGGGGGTTGGGTTCACAAAGTATTAATAGTATTAGAATGCATTCCCTTCCTCAACCACTCATCTTTGAAACTGAGATCTGTGTTTGACTATGGAGAATATTGTCACACTGATGAAAGTGTAAGCTTTCTTTAGTAGAATTGAGAATTTAATTAAATGATCTTATTTAAAAAAGGAACACTAATTAAGACAGCAAAATCTTTAAGTTATCCAATTGATATTAAAATAACCTACAGCCTGGCTGTAGGTAGGTACAACCTTTCCAAAATCCTCTTTTTAATTGTAAAAGAAAGAACCAAACACAGAATTGTTTTAAATAACAGAGTAACAGCTGCTCTCCAACCCCTGAAGGTTTTTTGTGCATTATCAATAGCTTTCAAATATATCGCAAACTTTATGTCTGACGCAACCACAGATTATGATGTCACTGATGTTTCCTGCTAATGAGGTGGTATCTGACATCTTACATAAATGTAGGGATTTGCTTTAAAATTGTCCCTTTAGCAAAGTTTGAGTTCAAATACAGGTGAGGATCATTGATTCATCCTAAAATTGCTATGATTTTAAGCATAAATTTAAAATCATTTGCTCACATCTGGGAGGTATGCCACATAGTCACTATTTGAGCCTTCAAGAAAGAAAAGGAAAAGAAGGAATCCAAGTCTGAGAAGTTAAAAAAAATAATAATAACAAACGTGTGTTAACTCAACTGCAAGGCCTTTTCAACCATGCGTAGAGCGTTGGGGACTTGTGTTAAGCAGCTACCCTTATACTTCGTCGGCCAATTTCAGTGCCCTGGAGTTAGCAGCCCATTTGCATCAAGTCATTTTACTTCCAATTATGATGCACTCACTCTTGGAGAATCAGTGACTGAAGAACTGTCACATCAGTGTGAGTGAACATTTTAGTCTTTATAGAGATTTCTGCCCCTACCTTGTCAGGAGTTACCTCAACCTCAGCACCTTATTAACAAAATTAGAACACTTGCCATGGGGTGTGGACATACAGCACAATTTAGGGTGCTTAATGGTATTAGTAGTAGTATCCAGAACAGCTATCTAGAGTAAATAGTCCATTCTATCTAATTTAGCTTTGATTCTACCATATATGAAATAAAAATAAACTACTTTTAGTGTAAGAAGGTAAGTAAAAGAGTAATATGGTGTCCCCGTGAAGGAAAGACTTCATAACTTTACTCTTATGTCAGATGGTTGAAATAATAATTGTCCTTACAAATGACAATAAGATGAGAGGTGCAACAATGACAAGGGGAGAGGGGATAGAATTTTGCTCCATATCAATTTGAGAAAATGCCATGTTGTTATATTTCTAATATACCCGGGATCTATTATGATCAATTTGAGATTCTAATTTTCAAGGCCTGTTATGGGGAAAAAGCCCTCTCCTTGGGATGTGGGACACTCCTCAATTTTGCCACTGCAAAGGGTGATAGAGCCTGTGACTAACCTCCCAGAGGTCTCAGACACCCATCCCTAAGTGGGGTTATTAAGTCCCGATTTAGCACATACTCTGTGCATGTGTGTGTGCGTGTGCCGATGCAGGCACATGCACACACACACAATGCCCTCATTTCTTATAAACGCATTCATGAATTAGACACCATAAGTAGATAGCTTGGGTTCTTACAGAAGTCAGAGGAGAGTCAGGTTCTCTTCCTCTACTTGTCCAGGTAATTAAAAGTTGGCATGAGGGCCTTTGCATTTCTCAGCCAAAATTAGAGCAGAATTTATTGTCACATGCATGTCCCGTGTTTCTTCTTTATTGTTCCAATTTATGACCTGACCAAGATTGAGACATTAGCAAACTAGCCCCTCTCTGTAGCTTAACCACTGAAGATTCATCCTTTTGCCTCTGCTTGCTCAGAATTGGAGGAGTAATTGACATGTCCAGCCAAGAAAAGTAATGACCGTGCTTGTCTGATCCCAGTTCATCAAGAAAAATAAAACTACATCACAGCAAGACATCCTTAAGTTGCTGTATTAGTCAAATTGAGCTTCCATAACAAAATACCATAGACTGGGTGGGTTAAACCATAGATAATTTATTTTCCCACATTTCTGGAGACTGGAAGTCCAAGATCAAGGTGCCAGCCAGACAAGGTTCTGGTGAGGGCTCTCTCACTGAGTTGCAGACAGCTACTCTCTCATGATGTGCTCACTGGGAGTAGATCTCTCTCTTTCTCTTCTTATAAGCCCACATTTATAAATCATGAAGGCCCCATTCTTATAATCTCATTTAATCTCAATTGCCTCCTAAAGAACCTATCTTCAAATATAGTCTCATCATGGTTTAAGTCTTCAGTATAAGAATTAGAAGGGACACAATTCAGTCCATAGAGTGGGGAAAGTGACATTTACCAATTAGCAGAGACTAGGTCTTGAACTTGGATTCTTCTATCAATAGGATTTCCACATAAAACAAAAAATACCAGTTAAATTTGAATTTCAGATAAACAGCATTTTTTCTATAAGTTGTCATACATGCAATATGTGGGACATACTTACCCTAAAAATGTATTCATTGTTTATCTAAAATCCAAGTTTAGCTGGCTGTCCTGTATTTAATTTGCTAAATCTGGTGACCTTCCCTATGTGGAAATACAAAAAACTGAGTAGTTAGAGAAGTAAGAACTGTCAGCAGAAACATCTAAATTAAAGTTTAATATACCTGTGCATATTATTTTTGCTATATCCCATTCTGATAAATTTAGCAAACTCTGGTTTTAAGAAGGAGGTTGGAGCATATTACACTGGCTCCTGTAAGCCACACAAGGGGTGTAATGAGCTCAGGCAGTCTGCAAGGGTAGAATATGAATTTGAATACCTCCTTCTTAAATGGCCCAAAGACTGAAAGGCTACTTCAAGGATGTGGTTATGATAAAATGAAGTAACAGTTGTTTGTAAGTGTTGAGTGTAGGTGTTAGACTTGACTGTGCTTATCACCAGCTGAGACTTTGCATAACATTGGAATAGACCATAAGAAGATGCTGGCCAGCAGCCCAAGTGGGATGGACATGGCTTTCCTTCTGCGTAGTCTCACTTTACTCAGGATAATTTTAGTACTGAGGCACTCGTAGACATGCTATTGAATTCAAAAAGCAGTAAACACAGATGCATAACAAAGAGCAATGACAACCGAAAATCAAAGATAACACAGGAAGGTGGTCATGTCCTGTCCAGAATATTCTGTTCTCAGAAGAGACAGGGAGAGAGTAAGCCATCCACAGAGATCAAAGAGGTGAGCCTTCCCTTCCTGCTATGTGGGGGACTTCCCCGAAGCAAAACAGTACACAGCTTGATCAGGAAGAGTGAAAGAAAATAAATCTGGGTGATAAATCTTATTTAAAAGTCATCCTAATGATTGACATTTTAAAGGAAAGAGGGAGCTCATTAGCAAATGAACTGATAAAACCACTCACAGCATGCTTCAAAAAGAAGTGGTAATAATTATTATCTCAGTAAGAGAGGGGGCAAAGGATCCACAGGATGTCATTCAGGAATCCGTTTTCAGATATCACAGAGCAAGCTGCAAAAAAGTCCCACAGCTTTCTGATTTAATTAAGTGAAGAAGGCAAAGAAAGAAAAAAAAAGACTTTCACAGTTCACACGCCTGGATCATAGAAGGGTCTACGTGAAACATGATTTTTTTTACAAGGCATTTTAGAAACCCCTAGAGTTACAGAACCCTCATTCAATAGCATAATTTTCCCCGTTTCTCCCAGGATATTGTACAATCAACTAACAGGGTGCAGCATTTTTGCCGGCTAACGGATGTGGGCAGCTTTGATCAGAATTCACAATAATGTATGTCCCTTGTGTGATAAATGATTTACTGCTGAGGATAAGTGGATATAATCTTTCATTATGTATGACATTCATCAGCAACAAGGAAGCTTTGGACTGAATAGAAAGTGATTTCATAGTAAAAGCCTCATGCAACTCAGACTGAGATAAAAGTGAGGTCTGGCCTTAAAAAAAAAAAAAAAAAAAATAGCACAGGCTTGTAGGTTTAAATGGATGCTCAGTCAAATATAATCGTTATTCTAAGTTTGAAAATCTGTTCGGGGTGGAAACCAGGGAATTACGTGACTAGAGTAACCTCAATTTTACACAAAAGCCCCATTTCATAGTCCTACTATTCTACTCACTTAAGGGTGTCATAGGAACAACTTTGGAAACTGAGAACAATGACAGAGCCAGGGAGGAGACAGAACAGATGGGGTGTAGGGTAAATGAATTAAATCCCCATTATCCCGAGAAAGTCATGACCCATCTCTAAAGGAGAAAAAAAAAATCAAGAACTAGGGGCTTACTATGTTATTTAGAGATAGAAAATTAAGAAACAGGAAAGTCACAAAAGAAAATGATTTCATAAGCTTGCCTGTGTGCATGGGGGAATTAGAGCTGGGGATTTTGGAGCAGAAGGACAAGTCCCTGGCTGGTGGCTCTTCGTTAAAATTAAAAAATGTATTTAATGATGATATAAATAGAAGATGCAGCAAATAGTCTAAAAACTTGAGTCAAATAAAAAATGACTCAAATTCTTTGCTTTGCTGACTCTTTATGACCCTGTTCTAATTGCTCAACTTCATTTGATTGTCAATGACAAGAATACCCCAGTATTATATGTACCTTAGAGATCCAAAAAATAAAAAAAAAGGTTCAAATTAAACCAGATCCAAGTATTGAGTCTGACCTAGCTATAAATAGTTTCTGATATCGTAGAATGACACAGAGAGAAGAAATCACAATGAAGGACTGTTGCAACCACTTCGTTTTATGTGGGGGGAAACTGGGAAACAAAAATGAGGAGCCTTGCCCAAGACGTCAAAGGGCATAATGGGTCAAATAAAGATTAGGCTAACACGTGTTCTATTTTAAATCCAGTACTCTTTCTTCCAGTTCACACTTCCTCTTAAAAAGCAAAGACTTATTCCTAAATCCACACGCCACCCTTCATGCCAAATTTTTCTGAATCTTTCCAATGAGAACATATGTTCTTTTAGAGAGCAGTGAAATCAACTGGCTAGAATTTCTGGTAACATATTCCCTCCTTTTTATTTATTTTATTATTTTTTTCTTTTTCCTGATAACAAAGCAAGGTCAAAAAGAGGTTCCAGTATCAAAGCTACTAGCTTGTGTAAGATTGAATAGTGAAACGTATAATTCCAAACCTGAGTGTCATGTGGAAACCGAGCATGAATAAGGATGGGTAAACTAGAGAAGGCATATTAAGGGATATTCTTTCAAACTGTGATATGGATACAGTTGTTGACTGTTGCTTAAAATAAAGCGGAATGCAACTTGGCACAAGTAAGTTGACAAAAATTAAGTAGAGACCCATAAGACAGTAAATTAAATATATGTCAAGTCAGAGGAATGTTATTTAACTGGAGAGTTTGACAAGTTGAAATGAAAACTCAGAAGATAAGCAGTGACTCAAAACCAATTAATACACGATGACCATTTTCCTCTAACATTAAAAAAGAGAGAGGCGGGTGTGGTGGCTTATGCCTGTAATCCCAGCACTTGGGAGGCCTAGGTGGGGGGGATTGCCTGAGCTCACAGGTTCGAGACCAGCCTGAGCCAGAGTGAGACCCCGTCTCTAAAAACAGCTGGGTGTTGTGGCAGGTGGCTGTAGTTCCAGCTACTCAGGAGGCTGAGGCAAGAGAATCTCTTGAGCCCAAGAGTTTGAGATATGACACCATGGCACTCTACCGAAGGTGACAAAGTGAGACTCTGTCTCCACAAAAAAGAGACAGAGATTTAGTTAATCCAGTGATAGATGATTTATATGATATTCCTATATGTCTTCTTCCTAGGAATAAATTGCCCAGACAGTGCTATCAGAAATTACTTCCACATCTTGTAGTGTAATAGATGAAGAGAGAACCAACCTGTTTGAAGACTCACTATATGTAAAACCCAAGTGCCAAGAGCTTTAGAAAGGTTAGACTAAGTAACTCTCATGACATCGATGAAAAAGAGATGTTCTTATCATAATTTTATAGATTTGGAGACAAAAGTTAAAAGAAATTAACCTCTGGCAGAGTCCATAGCTCAGTGGGTAGGGCACAGGCCATGTACGCCGAGGCTGAGGCTGGCAGGTTCAAATTCATCCTGGGCCAGCTAAACAACAATGACAACTTCAACAAAAAAACAGCTGGGCATTGTGGTGGGTGCCTGTAATCCCAGCGACTTGGGAAGCTAAGGCAAGAGAATCGCCTGAGCCCAAGAGTTTAAGGTTGCTGTGAACTGTGCTTCCATGGCACTCTACCCAGGTTGACAACTTGAGACTCTGTCTCAAAATAAATAAATAAATAAATAAACAAACAAACAAACAAACTTCTGTGTCCCAATGGATCTGGGAAAGCATCTATTAAAATGTGGATTTGGCTTCAAAGTTAAACCGACTCTACAGACTATGTTTATTTTTTCTATTTCTTATTGTAATAAACCATTGAGATAGTGTTATACATATTTTTCAAGTGCTACATTTCATAATTAATGTTCTTTTGATGGAAGGTCAGGCCTATCTTTTTATCCGTGTACAGATAAAGATTAAACTAAGAGTCCAACGATTTGCCCACAGTCATTTAGTGACATAATTTAATCAATCTGAACATGCCTAAAAGAAAAAAATATAATGATATTTAATATGGGTTTAGCCTTAATAATGTGTTATCATATTCGAACCTCTCAATTTATATTCTCATCCAAGATTAAATACACTGAGAAAGCAAGAGTTACTATATCTGGACATAGAAACCTCTTTCAATATCTAAAATTAAGACAGTTAATAAAGAAAATTGCCCGGGTGAAGAAAGGCTACGAAGCTAAACCAGGGATGGTAAGGTAACAGGGATTGGTGATGGCTTGAAACCATTCTAACCCTGAGGTTGAAAGGAGAAAGGGAGAAATTTGTGTCAAGGAACTGAGGGTGAAGCCAGTGGGTCTAATAGACAGGAGCTGGAACCCTAGACAAACCTGGCTACTGTTGGAAGTGAACCAAGAAACAGAGAACAGAAAGAGATGGAAGGCAAAGATCCAGTGCTTCCTACTGGCCAGCTCTGTCCAGAAGCCACTGGTCAAGCAAGCCTACAAAATACAGCTTTCTAAGACAGAGATTGAAATAGAATAAGGTCCTTTCCTCATAGTAGGGCTGAGTACATTGGATACTTTTTCTTCCATTCCTGGGATACTTTGCTAAGGAGAATATGTTCCAGCTCCTTCCATGTAAACATGAAAGAAGTAAAGTCCCCATCTTTCTTTAAGGCTGCATAGTATTCCATGGTATACATGTACCACAATTTGCTAGTCCATTCGTGGGTTGATGGGCACTTGGGCGTCTTCCATGACTTTTAGCTACTTTTATTATACCAAAGTAACTACATAAATTTGAATCCATCTTAATTTCCCAAGGTATAAGGTCAAAACAAACATTTCTTTCCTTTTTTTTTTTTAAGGATCATTTTACACCTTTAATAATGCTATTTGTACTACAAGACCTTGGGTGGTGTACCAAGGAAACAACTGGTCAACATATGGTCAACACAAGGATCTTCCATTCAGTACATGTGGTTCATGTCTAGTCTATGAACACCAAGTCAAGTTAAGGAGATGGTCATTGTAGGGAGGTGGTCAACTTCGGAGTCCCTTTCTTTTTTTTTTTTTTTTTTTGTAAGAGACAGAATCTCACTTTGTCACCCTTGGTAAAGGGCTATGACGTCACAGCTCACAGCAACCTCCAGCTCTTGGGCTTAGGCGATTCTCTTGCCTCAGCCTCCTGAGTAGCTGGGACTATATATAGGTGCCCGCTACAACACCCGGCTATTTTTTGGTTTTTTTTTGCAGTTTTTGGCCAGAGCTGGGTTTGAACCCACCACCTCCGGCATATGGGGCCATTGCCCTACTCCTTTGAGCCACAGGCGCTGGCCACGCCACGCTATTTCTTTGTTGCATTTGCCCAAGGCCGGGTTTGAACCTGCCACCGTGGGTATATGGAGCCAGCGCCCTACTCACTGAACCAAAATAAGCATTTCATTCTTTTAAATAGTAGTATAAAAATTTCTGTTACTAAATGTTTAGAGAAGACTATAAGGTTTATAATAGACTAAACTGATTAAACTCTCCCATGGCAATAAAAAACTTTATTACTTTGTCCTCTATTTAAAATACTATCATATAAATATCATTTTGATGTTCATTTAAGAAAAAAAAAATCATTAGGAATAACTCACCAAGAGAAGCCAAATCAGAATACTGCCCACTGAGAAGGAATAAGTCAACAGCTACCTGTTGACCGGAACAGTCCAAGGCTAATTTCTTATAGAAGTCAGTGGATGGCGTCAGGTGTATTTCCTATTAATAATAAATTACAAAGAGAAATTTTTAAAAAAATCATTATCACTTCTCAGCCTTTTGACTAAGATCAAGTGTAAAAGTCATTACATTGTCATAAATTCACAGCAATTATTTTTGGTGTTACTATAAATCTTTTTGTTTTGTGATAGCCTCTGATTTTCCATTAAGAAGCATATACGGCTTATGAATTTTCTGAAAGTTTAAAAGAATATTTTTTATTCCTTTGAAATAGAGATAGAATTGTCCTATGTTGCCCAGGCTGGTCCCAAACTCCTGGCCTCAAGTGATCCTCCTGCCTCAGCCTCCCAAAGTTCTGGGATCACAGGTATGTGTCACTATACCTACCCTGATTTTAATTTTTTTATGTTTTTTTTTTGTTTGTTTGTTTTTGAGACAGATATTAATTTTATCCTTGGCAAAGGTAATTATTATTGTAACTAAAATATTTTAAATGCTCAGTATGCTGAAAACTGTTCTAAACAATTCACTTGTCCTATCTACTTAGTCCTTTCATTTACCCCGAAGGGTAAATTCCATCCTTTTTTTTTTTTTTTTTTGCAGTTTTTGGCCAGGGCTGGGTTTGAACCCACGATCTCCAGCATATGGGGTTCGTGCCCTACTCCTTTGAGCCACAGGCGCTGCCCCATTCCATCATTATTTTCACTTTATTTTTAAAGAAACAAAGGGGCAAAGAAATTATGTAATTATTCAAGTTCACACATGTAATAAGTAGTGGAACACAGGCAGTCTCACTCCAGGAATAACTTCATAACCAGTATAGTATATACTGGCTTCTCTCTCATAATCTTTTGGAAAATACAGGTCTCAACTCTAAGTTTATACACACAAGGTACTCAAAGGAAATCTATGGCCATTAATATACCAAATAATGACGATTCCTAACTGCTTGTCTTTGTTCCTAGCAAGTATATTATTCTCTTAGTCCCCCAAACTTTCTCAAAAGCAAGCTGAATTGTTAGTGGACTGTCAAAAATACTAAAAATAAAGCTAAGAAAGAATCTGGTAGAGAAAATGTAATGAAATATAAAGTCTACATAAGGCTCGGGGCGCCTGTACCTCAAGTGGCCAGGGAGCCAGCCACATACACCAGAGCAGGTGAGTTCAAACCCAGCCTGGGCCTACCAAACAACAATGACAACTACAGCAACAACAACAACAAAATAGCTGGGCATGGTGGCGGGTGCCTGTAGTCCCAGCTACTTGGGAGGCTGAGGTAAAAGAATCGCTTAAGCCCAAGAGTTTGAGGTTGCTGTGAGCTGTGATGCCACGCACTCTACCAAAGGCAATATAGTGAGACTCTATACCCCCCCCCCCAAAAAAAAAGAAAGAAAGAAAAGAAAGTCTACATAAAAGTGAAACCTATTACTAATTTCCTCAGATTCCCTCCTTCCAACAATTGGGGGGAAAAAAATGTAAAAAAAAAAAAAAAAAAAGGCTCAGCAACCATAGCTCAGTAGTTAGGGAGCCAGCCACATACACTGCAGCTGGCAGGTTCAAACCCAGCCCAGGCCAGCTAAACAACAATGACAACCACAACCAAAACATAGCCAGGCCTTGTGGCGGGCACCTGTAGTCCCAGCTACTTGGGAGGCTGAGGCAAGGGAATTTGAGAATTTGAGGTTGCTGTGAGCTGTGATGCCACAGCACTCTACTGACGGCGACATAGTAAGACTGCCTAAAACAAACAAAAAACTCCAAAACAAACCCAAAGGTGCTGTAGTCAAAGGAAGAGGGCACCAGAATAAATCATATTAATACATTTTACAACTTTCTTACCTTAGCAGATGACCTTTGGTTGGGTTCCTCTCGTGGTTTCAGGGCTCCCACTCCAAGACTTGGGAGTTGTGTTTGAAAGACAGACATTCGACCACCTGTTGGGGACATCAGCTTAAAGGCAGCCTGAAGTGCAGGACCCAAAGCACTCTGGGTCTCCAGTGTCTTGGTAAACATTTGTGGCAAAGTTTTCAGTAAATCTTGAACAAGCTTGTGAAATAAAGCAAGAAAACTCGAGAGTGTTAAAACTAAAAAATTATTTTTCCATTAAATTAGTTTCTAATACAATAGACAAGACATTGAGTCAGGATGATGGTCAGAGAATCTACAGACACTACAGTAAACAATGAAGTTGATCAAATGACAAGAAAGCCATTTTAAGTCAACATTATATATCGGCAAGCAAGACATATCAAAGTTGGGGCCTTACAGTTCTTGCACATGCAGTAGTCCAGCAAGACTATTAAGTCCAAAATGTATCCAAAAGAGACATCACCGTTTAAAGATTTGTATATTTTAATGCCATGAAATATGGCCTTATCCATCACCTCTACATACTTTATTTTTTTAGGTTCCAAAGTGAGTTTAGCTTTTCCCTGTTGCAAAATCTAAGATATCTAGAAACTTTGCCAACTAGTGATATGACTACAAAAGATAAACAAAATAAAGAATAACTAACTATTCAGGTTAGGTTGTACAAATAGAGTTAATAGGGAGAAAAATACTTTGCACTATGGCATAGTCACCATTGCCAAGAGCAGAGACCATAGACTTGCTAGTTAAAATGTTACCCCTATGGCATATATGCATGTACAGGGTAGACAACATCCCCCCTTCAGACACATTCTGTTCACCTCTCACTGCATTATGTCATGGCAATTTCCAGGCAGGTAATAAGAGTTTCTTCTGAACTGACCCCAATGACACTCTGTGAATCAGAAAAGCAAAGGGCACTGAAAGCAGCCTAGCTAATGTGCTTCTATGCAGTGACCAGAAGCTTTATGTCAGCAACCCTCCCAACTTCCCAACTGGCTGGCAAGACAGGTTTCCTTCAGGTGTTCCTCCTTTACAGAACAGGTTTACCTGCTACTCTACTACAAATAACTTGCTGCATTAGACTTAAAAAATGATCAGCTCAAGGTCAAACTCCAGAGCTCTTCATCTAATGAATTTTAACTAAAAGTAAACATAAATGCTATACATCCTAGAAATGTCACAAAAGAAGCAAAATATTACTTAAAGTTCATTTCAAAAATATATTCCTTAAATATTTCAATTAAACACGTCAGGTAACAAAATGTACCTTACCTCTTTACTTTCATTTAAATTTACTAGTAAGTTCTCTGGCATAGGTATAAAAACATCTGAAAGAATAAATACATATTTTAAACAAAATTTAACTATTAAAGATGTTTCAAATATACAACACTGTTGCAGTTAACCACCCCCATACTTTAAAAAAGCCATCTCTTGACTTGGTGCATGTAGCTCAATGGTTAGATTGCCAGCCACACATACAGAGGCAGGTGGGTTCTAACCCAGCCTAGGTCTGCTAAACAACAAGGACAACTGCAACAAAAAATAGCCAGGTGTTGTGGTGGGTGCCTGTAGTCCCTGCTACTCGAGAGGCTGAGGCAAGAGAATCGCCTAAGCCCAAGAGCTGAAGGTTGTCATGAGCTGTGACATCATGGCACTCTACCAAGGGCAACAAAGTGAGACTCTGTCTCTAAAAAAAAAAAAAGAAAGAAACTTAAGAAGGAAGCAAACTGGTATGACAACATGGGTGGTAGAGGATTATGAGAAGAATCATGTTCTACATTTTTTTTTTTGAGACAGTCTCACTTTGTCGCCCTTAATAGAGTACCATGGCGTCACAGCTCAGCAACCTGAAACTCTTGGGCTCAAGTGATTCTCTTGCCTCAGCCTCCCAAGTAGCTGGGACTATAAGGCCCACCACAAGACCTGGCTATTTTTTGGTTGCAGCCGTCATTGTTGTTTGGCAGGTCCAGGCTGGATTCGAACCTGCCAGCTCAGTTGTATGTGGCTGGCGCCTTAGCCGCTTGAGCCACAGGTGCCAAGCCACTTCATTTTTCTTATTGCTGAATAACATCCATTATACCACATTTTGTTTATCCATTCATCAGATGATTCATTATGTAAGTTGTTTCTGCTTTGGAGCCATACTGCTATAAACATTTATGCACAAATTTCTGCATGGACATGATTCTTCCGATTTTCCTTTTTCTTTTTTTTGACTTTGACTTTTATTTTTTGGTTTTGTAAGTACGGTTTTTAATGCTTTTTATTTATTTATTTATTTGAGACAGAGCCTCAAGCTGTTGCCTTGGGTAGAGTGCCGTAGCATCACAGCTCACAGCAACCTCAAACTCCTGGGCTCAAGCAATTCTCCTGCTTCCGCCTCCCAAGTAGCTGGGACTACAGGTGCCCGCCACAATGCCCAGCTATTTTTTTGTTATCAGCCATCATTGTTGTTTGGTGGGTCTGGGCTGGATTCATGTGTATGTGGCTGGCACCTTAGCTGCTTGAGCCACAGGCGCCAAGTCTGCTTTCAACTTTAGATGACATTACAGTGTATGCTTGCACAGTTCAGGAAATCAATTTTCTTGAGTACATATTTACAGGGTGAAATCACTGGGTCATATAGTAACTATGTTTAACTTTTTGAGGAAATGTCAAATTCTTTTGCAGAGGCTATACCATTTCACATTCCCCTAGCAGTGCTAGCTATGTAAGAGGGTTCTAGTTTCTCTACATCCTCACCAATACTTGCTATTGTTCAGCTCTTTAGTACTTAGCTATCTTGTTGGTGTGAGGTGATACTGCATTGAGTTTTTTCCTTTTTTGTTTTAAATGGACTCTCACTTGGTCACCCTGGAGTGTTGTGGCATCATCGTACTTCACAGCAACCTCAAAATCTTGGGTTCAAGCAATCCTCTTGCTTCAGCCTCTGGAGTAGCTGGGACTACAGGCTCCCACCACAAGATGGGATCTCGCTCCTGCTCAGGCTGATCTCCAACTCCTGAGCTCAGACAGTCCACTTGCCTATGCCTCCCAGAGTGCTAGGATTACAGGCACGAGCCGCTGCCCTCCTCCCCACATTGTGTTTTTTCATTTCCACTTGTCCGTTAACTCAAGATGTAAAGCATTTATTTATGTGCTTATCAACCATTTGTACAGAGAAGATATTGAATATTATATATTGAATAGAACAGTATCTATTCAAATCCTCTAACCACAGATCATGGTTGTCTATTTTTTTAAATTATAGAAGTTCTTTATGCAATCTAAATGTAAATTCCATATTGGATATGATTTCCAAATTATTTTTGCCCATTCTGTGGGTTATCTTTTCATTTCTTTTTATTTTTTGAGACAGAGTTTCACTTTGTCACCCTTGGTAGAGTGCCATGGCTTCAAAGGTCACAGCAACCTCAAACTCTCAGGCTAGAGTGATTCTCTTGCCTCAGCCTCCCAAGTAGGTGAACCTATTGGCGCCTGCCGCAACATCTGGCTATATATTTTTTTTTTTTAGAGACAGGGTCTTGCACTTGCTCAGGCTGATTTCAAACCCGTAAGCTCAGGCAATGCACTTGCCTCACCCCCCCCAGATTGCTAGGATTATAGGCATGAGCCACCGCACCCGGCCTATCTTTTCATTTCTTGATGGTGTCTTTAAAGTACAAAATGTTTGGAGTACAGTGGCATAGTCAGAACATACAGAAGCCTTGAACTCCTAGGCTTAAATGATCTTCCCACCTCTGCCTCCCAAGTAGCTAGGACTATAAGCATATGCCACCATGCTTGGCTAAGTTTTTTTTGTTTTGTTTTGTTTTTGAGACTCACTATATCGCCCTGGGTAGAGTGCTATGACATCACAGCTCACAGCAACCTTAAACTCTTGGGCTTAAGCGATTCTCTTGCCTCAGCTTCCCCAAGTAGCTGGGACTACAGGCGTCCACCACAATGCCCGGCTATTTTTTTTTATTTCAGCTGTCATTATTTATCAGGCCCAGGCTGGGCTCGAACCTGCCAGCCTTGCTGTATATGGCTAGTGCCCTACTCACTGTGCTACAGGTGCCCAGCCGCTTGGCTAAGTTTTTAAATTTTTTTTGTAGAGGGAGGGGTCTTGCTATGCCGCCAAAGCTGGTCTCACACTCCTGGCCTCAAATAATTCTCCTGCCTCTATGTCTCAAAGTGGTAGGCCTATAGGTTTGAGTCACCACAGCTCTCAAATATTTTTGAATAAATACATGGGAAGAAGGGGCGGAACGCCTACATTTTATCTGAGTTCTAATAATAATTCGATTCTAGCAATCTCATGATTTTATACTGAAGAATTTCCTCAACATATAGAATCATACAATACACTCCTTAATTTGTCAAACATTCATAAAATATTTCTAACACTGAAATGTCCCAAGGTAGTTCAATAAATATATAACACATACCTTCAATATCTGAAACTATTAGCATCTGAGGTTGAGAGAGACCTTCTTGAAGACTATAGAAATGGATTGTACTGTCAAATGTTATGAAGCCAATTTTTGTTCTAGTGTTGCCAGGAAGCCTAAAAACAAATTCATAACAGTATTTTATCAAGTTTTCCCATATACATATATACACAAAGTATCTCCTAAGAGAGTTAGAAGAAAATATCTAATTTAATATTATGGAAATTGGCCCAATATAAATGTTTAAACCACACAATGTTTACAATGAAAATATAATATATCTGATTCAAAGGGAAAAACACTACATATAAGCCAAAAAGTCAAGAAAAATAGCAATCCAAAACCAATTATATAAGTTATTTATAATCATTTAGGAAATAGCATGTAAAAAATGCTGGAAAGCACATATAATACTTTGCAGATGATTTGAAGTTATTTTATAAAGAATACTTCAAAAAATTACCATATATAAATTAAAAATATAATATAAATTTAGGTAGTGCAAAAAAAGAAAAAAAAAAGAAAAAAATTAGGTAGTGCAGCTCTTGTATTGTTTAATGCATTTATTTAAGAATAAAGAGGAGTTAAAAAATGGAGACTTCACATCCTTCGTATTAACCTGGATGGAAGTGGAAGACATTATTCTTAGTAAAGTATCACAGGAATGGAGAAGTATGAATCCTATGTATTCAATTTTGATATGAGGACAATTAATGACATGATGGAGCATGGGGGAAGGGGAGACCAGACAGAGAAGGAGGGAGTGGGTGAGGGAAAGGAATAGAAGAAAAAAAAAAAAAAAAAGAAAGAAAATAGTGGCTAATTCTCACATAAATTGGATTTAATTTTGACCAAAGTACATTACTTAAACATTAATTTTTAATTCAACTTGTTAATAT